>CANYCX010810386.1:0-12973 GCA_948193385.1 Breynia disticha f. nivosa
GATGGGTTTATACCAATGTATAAGTTGTTTGCTGAGAATTAAGATGAAATCAGGTTGTAAAGTACCAAAACAGTAACTCAGCATGACCACGTGCTCACTAACACGCCCTGTGCTGCTGAGCCAATCTGGGATTGTGTATGGGCACGCCCTCGTCCTCTAAGTTAACACGATCGTGTTACCTGGGTTTGTGTTTTATAAACACAGCTCGTGTTTATTTTGGCACGACGTGTCAACTGGGATAGCTGTTGAGCATGTCCTCGTGTTCATCCAGCACGACCTCGTGCTGTTCCCCTGCACTTCATTTATTCAATATTCTGATTTCCACTTACTGAGTATTTGTGAATACTCACCTGTTTGAATGTTGAATTGTGGTTCAGATCGTAGGTAGCTGCATTGGACTTACAAGCTGTTGAATAGAGACATATCGAGATTTCTATACGAGTTCTGACTCTGGTGTTTTATTCAGCTTTTGTTTTGTACTGACTTGTACATATATGTATATATGATATTTTGCTTCCACTGGATTGTGTGTGTATTTTGTTAAAAAAATGGATTTGGGCCCGAGTTCAGGGTATATCTATATATGAGTTTTTATCTATATTTAAGTATGAATTTATTTTTTTATCTTTATTCTTATCGCAAATTTGGGAATATTTGAGTTTGAAATTTGAACTCCATTTGGTGAGTCAAGTAAACCATTGTTATAGAGCTTGTTTAAGACCGCATAATGACTTGTGCAAGGAGTAGGCATGACTTGTGAAAAGAGCATTAATAAACCTAGGAGGTTGCTCCATATAGACAGATTTATCAAGGGATCCATGAAGAAAGGCATTGGAAACATCTAGTTGATGGGTTGTCTAACCACGAGAGACAACAAGTGACTTTTGGTTTGGATGAATTTGTTTTCGAACGTGTGAGCATGGTATGAGTATTTTGGTTTTGAGGAGGTGCGTTGACAGAGGTTGTGTTTGGGTAATTGAAGAGATCTACTTGTAAGTGAAGAGTGGGAAAATTTGATGAGGTTGAGGCAATATGGGCTGCATGTTGGAGGGGGAAGAGGTTGTGGCCACAGATTCTAGATGTGTTAATTTTGTGGGAACATGAGAGCACGACATGTCATTTTGGGAAAGCACTGTAGTGGAATCGTTAGGTGGGATGAAAATAGGGATAAGCGACATGATTTTTGGTGGAATGACAGGTTGGTTTGACTTAGATGTGGGTTGATGAGCGTTTTTAAAGGGAAAGACAAACTCATCAAAACGAACATGTCATGACACAAACATTTTCCAGTTTCAATATCAAGACAATGGAAACCTTTTTGAAAACAACTATAACCAAGGAAAACACATAGGTTAGAACTTGGTGAGAGTTTTCTTTGACACTAAGGTTTGAGCCAAGGGTAACATGCACACACAAAGGTTTTAAGAAAATGATAATCAGGTTTTTTGTTAAGAAGTTTTTCAAAGGGTGAAAGATTTTAAAGAGTGGGAGTGGGAAGTCTATTGATAATATGAATAGTAGTTGGGAAGGCATAATCCCAGTATTCGTGAGGAAGAGAAGACTGTGTGATTAAAGAACGACCAATTTAAATAATGTGACAGTGTTTTCGTTCTGTACAACCATTTTGTTCCGATGTGTGCGGGAAAGAGGATTGTTGAGTAATGCCATTTTAAGAAAGATAAGAGTGAAGAGCTTAAAATTCTCCACCCTAATCCAAGCCAAAAGTTTTAATGGAGCGACAAAAATGTTTTTCGACAACATGACGAAATTTGATGAAGCAATTTAAAATATCTTATTTGTGTTTAAGAAAAAAATCCAGCTGTATTTGCTGAAATGATCGTAAAAGACACCAATAAGTGAAACCTTGCCATGAAGGATGGGACATGGTCCCATAAATCAGAACAAATTAAGTCTAATGGTTCTTGACTTTGAAAAGAAGAAAACTCAAAAGGCACTTGTGAGCTTTACTAAGACAACACATATGACAAAGAGAGTTTTGTTTTGAAGAAGAAGAGACATTTATTTTATGCAGAACTTGTTCAACAGTCTTGTAAGAGGCATGACCAAGGCAATCATGCCAATCATCGAGACTGGCTAAGTAGACTTGAGGACGACAAGATTGAGATGATGAGATAGGAATATGGTAAAGACCACCGTCAACTTGCCCTTAGTAGAGAATTTTTTTTGGAGATTAAATCCTTGATCACAAAATAAGAAGGGAAAAACTCAAGTGAGACATGGTTATACTTAGCAAAATTATGAACTAAGAGTAAATTTTGACATGAATTTGGAACATGAAGAATATCTTTGAGATTGAAGGTACGACCAACAATTGAAAAAGAAGAAGAACCAGTATGAGTAATTGGAATGTGTGTACCATCACTGATGGTGATCTCTTTAGGTCCACTGTATTCAGAGTGATGTTGGATATTGTCTAACTTGGCAGTGATATGGTTAGTGGCTCCACTATCAAGTATCCAGGAAGTTGAGTTGGACTATTGATTTGTAGTGGCAAGATAAGTTATTGGCTGTTAATGGTGTTGACTCACGAAGAAGGACAATGAGTTGTAATATGACCTAGTCTATGACAATTGTTACAAGTTACCATGTGTTGTTGCTGCTGAATGTGAGCGCCTCGCCCTGAACCAAAGTTTAAAACTCGACCTTTGGATCTTCTTTGACCTCGATGGAAATTGTAGTCATATCTACCACAACCAGGATTGTTGTAATGGGAAGCTCTAGTGTTATAGAATGTTGTAGGATAATCAGTTTCATTCTTTAATTGAAGTTCTTCACTAAGTAGTAGACCGAAAAGGTGATCAAATGGTATGACTTCAAGGCGTGTTTCAATGCTATGGAAAAAAGGCCTATATTGGGCACCAATACCTTGGAGGATTGAATCAACAAGATCCTTTTCTAAAATTAGACTTTGAAGAACCACTATTGATCAAATAAATGTTTGGTGGGTTGCATATAAGTTGCAATATCATCATTGTTGCGTATCAAGTGATGAAGTTGTTGTTTTAATTTCCTGATTTGTGTTTTTGATCCAGATGCATATATAGTTGCATGTCTATCCCATGCATCTTTTGTAGAGGTAATGCCAACAACTTATGAGACAACATTTTCTGATAATGAATTTACAATCCAGCTAAAAACAACTTGTTCATTATGATACCATTCAATAAAAGTAGGATTGAGAGAGTTATCTTCTAAGATTACTGAAGGAGTTGGTAGAGTACCATTAACATGCTTGATCAAACCAGAACTGCAAAGTATAGGCTGGATTTGGGTAAGCCATAATAGATAGTTTGAAAAGGTAAGCTTGGTGGAAAGTTACTTGCGAATGTTGGAGATGGAGGTTTGCAGTGGTGGGATTGGAATAAGTTGATTGTGTTGTTGATTTTCTTCCATGATTGAGCTTTTGGATGTTGTGCCGTTGGTAGCTCTGATACCATAATGAGTTGGTAAACATAATATTATTGATGATATGAGAAGCTTATATATAGAGATGTTGGTACATGTATAGTAACAAATAAATACATTAACTGTCAGAATAATCAATGAAAGATATGTGTTGATGATGGAGTGATTAGAGGGTGAGTGATTTTTTTCCTTAACACAAGATAATGCAGTGATTAGAGGGTCAATGATTTGTTTCCTTAATAGACTGAACTATTATACTAAATGATTTTGTATAAAAAATAACTTAGTGTTATGTTTTCACTCTATTTGAGCATTTACTATCAAAGAATTAGTTATGATATTGAATCAATCAGTACCATCAATAAAATCACAACAAGAAATTGGAGGTAACGCAGAAGGAAGGGTTGCGCCGAAGGTCGATGGTAATGCCAAATTGCATCGAAGCTCGACTCTATGTCGACGCTTAAAAAACCCTGACAACCGGAACAAAAAATGTCAGTCTGAGTTAAAGTGCAGGTGATGATACCTTCGACGTTATTTGGGGTCGAAGTTCGACGCAATTGCCCAGGCATCAAATTTTGACGAAAAACAAAATCTATATAAACCTCTTCCCCTTCTCTTTCATTCATACGAAAACCAAAATAAAAAATTTTGTGCTATATATAATTCCCTAAAGGTAATATTTGCGATACGAGGAACGAAAGTTTTTGTAAGTTTTTATTTTAAGTTTTTTTTTTGTAATTTAATGTTTTTTAGATTAATTATTTCTTGATATTTAGCCCAATTATTATGTGTTTATGGTAAATATAGTATTTTGTATTTAGTTTTATCGATAATATATTGTTAAATTTTTTAGGTTTGACAGAAAATTTATTGTTAAAAATATGAAGGAATGGATGTATGTCATTTTAATTGATGGGCTACTTAATTATGAGTTCATTGTGGATGATGGAAACTTAATTCGTTGTCCTTGCGTTAAATGTGAGAACATGAGACTATTACAACCGGTTATGGTAAAAAACACATTTATATTTGAAAGGGTTTATACCGGATTATTTTCATTGGAAATATCAAGAAGAAATGCAAGAGCAATTTAGTTTAGCACTGCTACAATCTATGCTGTACGAGGGAACGAGTTCGTATGCAACTCCGTCGCAGCAACAAGAAAAAATATTTCACCAAGATGATATTGATCCAGTTACACAAATGGTAGTTGTCGGTGCTCCTCAAGGCATCTTCAATTACGAAAGTGAAAGAAATTTTACAATTCCTCAAGAACCAAACTTAGAAGCACAAAAAATTTATGACATGTTAAGATCAGCAAGTAGACCGTTGTATGAAGGATGCGAGGTAACACAATTAGCAGCGGCTACCGAGTTGCTGAATATTAAATCGACAAATCAAATTTCAGAACATGGATTTAATCAAATTTCTAATTGGTTCCATCGATGTTCGCCACCGAACAATACAATACCAAGGACGTTTTACGATGCGAAGAAATTAGTCGAGGGATTGGGCTTGCCTTCAGAGAAAATTGATTGTTGTCTGAATCATTGCATGTTATACTGGGGGAAAATACAGAAACACAAGAGTTCATTTTTTGTGGTCACGCTAGATATAAGCGTGGGAAAAGGGGTTTGATAGCACACAGAAAAATGTTTTATTTTCCCATAACGCAACAGTTGTGGCGTCTGTACGCATATGATACTACGGCATCTCACATGAGGTGACATCATGAACATGAAAAAAAATGGAGAAGAGGTTCGCCATCCGTCCGAATGTAAAGCATGGAAACATTTCAACGAAACATATAGGAGTTTTACAGATGAAACGAGGAATGTAAGGTTAGGTTTATGTACTGATGGTTTTAACCCTTTTGGAGCATCTGGTGCGTAGTATTCTTGTTGGTCGGTCATTCTAACGCCTTATAATTTACCTCTGTCTATGTGCATGAAGGAACCGGTCATGTTTCTTACAGTATTGATTCCTAGGCCCACTAATCCAAAACAACGTATTGATGTGTACTTGCAACCATTGATTGCTGAGTTGCTGCAACTGTGGAATAATGGTGCTGTGACTTAAGAAGCCGGCAAAAAATAGAATTTCACAATGAGAGCAGTGCTTTTTTGGGCAATTTTTGATTTTTCAGCATACTTTATGTTATCTGGGTGGACAACTATTGGAAAATATGCATGTTCTCACTGTAAGGAAGACACTTGTGCATTTTATTTGAGGCATTCTCGTAAAATGTCTTGGTTTGACAATCATAGAAGGTTCTTTCCACGCAACCATCCATTCAGGAGTAATCGTGTGGATTTTGTTAGTGGACGTGCATGTTCTAACGTCCCACTGCAGAGGTTTACTAGGTGGAATATTTTGAACGAATTGAATAACATGGCTTTACGAAAGAAGAAGATTCACCGCCATCAGATGTTGACGCATGATTAAATGCAATTTATTTTAAAAAAATAAACCAAGTTTGCGTTGCACTTCGACGCAATCATTGCGTCGATGTGCGACGTAGTATTTTCATCGAAGTGTGACGCTAGGTAGTGTATATTGCACCCACAACACTGGAAATTGAAGAGTCAGATAGCGTCGACCTTCGACACGAAGAATTTTGCGTCGAGGTTCGGCGCAATATAGAGTCGAACTTCGACGCCTATATAAATCTATAAAAACCCGACGAACTTTCTCTCATTTCAAACTTTCAAATTATGTTAACATTTTAATACAGTCAAATGACTTCAGGTTTCGGTTATGGTTCAGGTTTCGGTGCTAGCGATGGATCATATCCACAATAACTCCAATCACAACATTGGGCGCACTTCGATGATGAGGTGTTTCACTCTGGCGTTTCATCTTCTGTTGTTCTAAAGACGCAACCAGTAGTGCAAATTCTGCCATCCCAGGAGCAACAAGAGGCCCCTCCTTCACAGGAACGACACCAGGCTTCCATCCATGCTGAAACAGAGGTTCCTCCTGTCTTGCATGCTAATGCACAATAACCAGAGCAGACGACACCCTATGATAGCTACATGATAGAAAAGCTCGAACTGGCATCAAAGATAGATAGATGAATAATTTTTGTTCGTCCCAATTCGAACGTGTAAGATTTACATTATTATAAATGTGTTCTTATATATTATTTATGTCATTCCCTAACAAATTAATTTTGTTGAAACAACATTGAACCAACAAATACGGTTTCTAATACATGGACAACAACGTGGAAAAGTTGCCTATAGGAATCGGCAAGTAGCACGAGATTCCTGCCCCCGTCAAGGGGGATTGGTATTTATAATTCATTATTTTTATTAATAAATTAATTAATTTTTTATTTACGTGTTTTACTAACTCATTTGCAAAATTGTTCAAAATTGCAGAGAAATTTTATTCGGCACTCGAATTTGCGCGACATTCCATACAAGAAGATGTACAACATGTGGGACTTTCAAGCGGGCAAGAGGTTCTGCGATGCTGCCGGTCGCCTCAAGAGAGCGCCGAAAAACAAAAGACCGTTGTACATGCTGCAACACATGTGAGACTCTATTCGTGCTGAGGCTAACACCCCTAAGGAGAGGCGGCGTTCGGAAATCAACTGCCGCAATAGGCTCGCCAATCCATCTTTTCATAAAGAAGGGGCGATGTCACACATGGCGCATCACCAATGGCTGGTTAGTTCATTTTTGTCTTAATCATTTTAATTACTTCAATTAATTGTTTTTGGTTAATTTATTAATATTGTCTATGAAGGAGCAACAAATGGGGCGACAGGTTCACCCTGACGAGCTGCATAGACATTTGAATACGTCTGACATGACGGTGTTAACTTCATCGATCAATGATCTGAGCAGATACATGTATGTATAAATACAAATATTTCAACTTAATTTACTTACATTGCAATTTATTTGATTTTTTATACTTTTGTTGTATTATAATGTATATGTACTTTGCAGGCATAATATCAGTAGTTAGTGAGTCAGCGGCTGCTACTCCTGATTCACAGTCGACTCAGGAGGTCCGACGAGCTTCATTCCTACAGGCTGTTAGAGGTGTTGGACAAGACGGTTTTGTTGCTGGTCTTGGAACCTATGCAAGTGCTTATTATGCATCAGAGCCTCGCATTTCGCGCACGGCTTAGATGAATGCTGCGTTCGATGCACGTTTCAATGACATGCAGGCCCAAATTCTGCTGCAGGTTCATCAGCAGTTTGAGCAGCTGTTGCAACATATGCAGTCAGAGATGGAACAACAACGCGAACGAATCCAGGCATGGATGGATATGCATGGGCCAACTGCACCTTCATTGTCAGGAGCTGGATAGGCCAATGGGGCCAATGGTAATGATGATGATAACCCGTTCTTGTAGTTTTTTTAAAACTTGTGTTGTGTTATAAATTTAGTCAGTACATTTTCTCAGTATATTAAGTTTTTTACCTTTTAAATTTTCACTTAATTAAATTTTATTCAGTTGCTTTATTATTTCTTATGATATTCTTTAATATTTTTTAAATTAATTTTCTAATTACGGTTTCTTCATATGAAAGTTTTAGTTTTGCATTGAACTATGATGTAATATGGCGTCGAAGTTCAATGCAATATTACATCGTAGTTCGACGCAAAGCTGACCTAAAAAAATTCCGTGAAACCTCTCTTCCCCCCTTAATTTTTCCTCCTAAATTTTGCTTCTTCCCTCTAAAACTTACCCTATATATAGTCATTCATATTTTCACTATCACAATCTTAACACATTCACAACTCTCTCATTTCTTCTTCTTCTTCTTCTTCTTCTTCTTCTCCTCCTCTTATTTCTTTCAAAATTTATGATTATTCGTTTATTTTATATTAATAACTAATTATTTTCATTTATTTTTTAGGTTATCATATTGTTTCGTTCTTTTACTTAAGGTATGTTTCTTCACATTCATAACACTTTTATTGTTTTTCTTTATTTTCCTCTCTTATGTTTAAGTTTTGTTCATTTTTTTATATTATATATCTAACTAATTTTCTTTTTTTTTGTATTTTTTGTAGGTTTTTCGTGTTGTATTTTTTATTTTTTTCATTTATTTTCTTTTCTTATTTTTAAGTTATGTTTGTATTTCTTTGTTTGTAGGTTTTTATAATTTTCTTTATGTGTAATCTTTTTAGTATTATTTTTTAATTATCCTTTAAACTTTATTGTAATTTTGTTAATAATTCATTTATTATGTATAATTTATATATAATTTTTTTTAATTTTTTAATATATAATTTCATCGTTTATATTATCAATATAATTATCTTTTGAATTATATAATATTGTTATTTAATATAATAAGTGATTATATTTTTTTAATATTTTATATTCAAACTAATATTAATATTTTTTTAATTGAATTATAGATTCGCGTCGAATGTCGACGTTATATATAACGTCGACTTGCGACACCAAACAACCACCTGTCCGATTTTCTATCGGAAGAGTTCCTGTTAATTATGCGTCGAAGCTCGACGTTATATATAACGTCAACATTCGATGCTATGCTCCGGTCATTGGTACCGACAATGCTTTGTGTCAAATGTCGACGCAGAATATATTGCGTCGACATTTGACGTTATAGAACTTCAAATGTCGACGCAAAGCTTGCTTGCGTCGATTTTTCAGACATCGACCTCATTACATCGAAGTTTGAAGTAATATACGTCAAAATTCGATGCATAGCACCTGTTGTACTTCCCCTTATTTCTTGTTGTGAATGTAACAATTAAGTTGTTTTAAGCCAGATAATGCTAATTTAGCTAATTAAACATAGAAAATGCATAATATTAAATTTATATATAAAATATTAAAAATATTTTAAAGTTTGGTTTAGTTTTCTTAGATTTTAAGAAAAAATTCAAAACTTTTGAATTAAATTGTTCTAATTATTTAGGGTTATAATATTTCACATATATTTATTTTCACAATATGTGTTTTTACGAGTATAAAAGTATTTTAGGTTTAGGGACTAAAATATATTTTTTAATGTTTAATCACCATCCACCAATGGTTACCTCATCTTTTATAAATATGAGTTCAATAGTCACATTTGATACACCTAAAGAGAAAATATTTTCTTGATTCTCTCAAACACAACCTGTAGGCTGCAAGAGTTGTCGTGTTGACTATATATAGTGTTGCAATACACTCTAGTCTTTCATTACTCCAAGAGAGGTTGTAAATTTGTGCATACGCTTGACCTATTTTATACGTTTGTAGAAATAGCCACCAACAATAATTAAGGGATCTAACTCTATTGATGTTAGTAAATGTTCCTGCTGAACTAAGCTGAGGTGATTTTATTTTGTTGTCGATTAATTATACCAGTTTTACTTTGATTAATTGGCATAAGAGCGTAGGGTTTAAAATTAAAATGTTTAATTTTAAAATTTTGTTGAAAAATTTGTGCATATTGGTGGCGAGAATTTAGTTTAATTTTTAAGATAAAAAAATACATTATTTTCATTCGCCTGTTCAAGAGTCATTTGAGAATATAGAATTTTTAAAATTCCGAGCAAGCCATTGGATTCATTGCGTGGAATCAAGTTGGATTGTGGATTTTCCTCTCCAAAAGAGTTCAGTAAGATCCAAAAAATGACCATAAACTATGTAGGATGCTGTTCATTGGAAGAGTAAGAAGCTATGACGTCTACTTCTGGAAAAGAAAGGTGACTTGGCGGAAGTTTACTGGGCATATAGGGCGTAGGCATTCCTGATTTTCTCCATTTCTTTTTTTTCTCAAACGAATTGACATTGTTTCGATAATTTTCTCGAAATTTTAATAGTGTAAGATTTACAATTTTGCAGTTTATTTTAATAAGATTTACAATTTTGCAGTTTCTTTTAATATTTGAAATGTTAAAACTAATATTTTTTTAATTTGTAATGTTTAAATTTATTTTCTATTTATTTTAAATTATTAATAATTAACTAAAATCTGCTTATAGATTTTTTTTTTCAATTTGTAATTTAGTGTTACATCAGCTATTACCTAGAATATAAATCTAGACATCTAATATACTCATATTTGTTCATAACATTTTCTTTCATTTAAATTTCACTATATGAAAATGCAGAAGCAAATAAATAAAAATCTTTACAATATCATACATGAATTTGCAATCGTTAAACACTTTTAAAAAATCCTTCTAATTTTGTACCGCAGACCTCAGAACTTCCCGCCAATCTGTTAAATTCACAAGAAAAATAAAGGAAAAATGTGAGTGTGAGTATATCGACTCAGTGAATATGTGCATCTCACCTTATTTAAATGTATTCTTTTTACTCCCTTAATTATTGAAGTAAAATATTGATTCCATTTATTCCTAATACTATATCATTTCATTGTTAAACTATAATCAACATTTACAGACATCCAAGTTTCCAAGTTAAGCCAATAACAACATCAGAATCAATTGCTCATTCGAGGATTCAGGCGACTATGCGCTGTGGGCCACAACTATACGATGTCTTGGCCACTCCACGTAGTTGGGCTACGGTGCACATAGATGCGTGGTCGCTAAGTGAACTACGCGTGATTGTGACCACCTGGCGTACGTGATAATCACAATCCAACATGTCTAATGTATTTCATATATCTCGTTCATCACATAACTCAATCTCAATGTCAAATGTTGTCTTATGAGCCGTAAGCTCCTCTACCCTATTGAGCCTTAAGCTCCATTTTATTTGAGCCTTAAGCTCCTTTTTTTTATTGAGATTTAAGTTGTTACTCATCCCATCTCACACTCTTCATACATCACAAATGTATAGAATGCAGGAAGAATGTGATGACACCAATTCATATAAGTAATTTCCATTGTTTTGGCCCAATTCCAGAATATTGTCATATTCCTCAATGATGCTTGCAAATGAAACAAAATAAATCTTTCAAACACAATATTTTATGTCACTTTATAATCAATCATTTCAACCACACATGTCACATCATAGAATACAACAAATATCAACCACCTATTATATACATATCACATCAAACACATTTAGGCACAACACTCAAATAATTCTAAATAACATTCAACCAATAATTTATAAAATCATTCAAGTTCTATGCAATTATCGACCAAATTTATTTAACCATGGATTATACACTCGATAGTTAAATTAATAAGCGAGAGAGCGCACACACTGACCTGAAAGCTCGCTCTTATGTTTGCCCCTCCAAAATTTTCTTGAAATCTCCTTCGTTTGAAATCCTAATATAATAATTGCATAAATTCCAAATTAATAATCAAAATATCAAGTTTATCATTTCATTTCTTTTCCAATTAAATTCTTTTTAACTACTTGTTGCCCATTCTTGTTTCTATTCAAATTTACATTACCCATACCTTGAATTTATAAATTATAATTTCATAGTTTTTCTTTTTATTCCTCCACCTAATCTTTGCCTACCAATTTCTACATTTTTCTTCATCAATTTCACTTAGTTTTGTTTTACTCATTAATTACTTTTCTTACTTCACTAAATTAAACAATACCCAATAAAATTTCATACTTTCTACCATCAATTTAACTACCTCGAATCTTCCTTGTTCATTTCCTACAATGTCCAATATTCTTACATAGTATTTCTACAAACCCCAAGACATGTTTTACCTCTTCTTACTCCCATCAATTTCAATCGATTATCCATACTCTTCTTCCTATTCCCCACCAAACATTAACCTATCATCCTATTACTATCCTTTTCTACTCAACTTTCCAATCCATCTCCAATGGCATAAAATTAATTGCAAATATGACTTAATTAACAAAACTAAGATGCTTACCTTGTGGATAAAGACGTTGGGAAGAGTGGTGCCTTTGGTATCCTTAGAGACATTGAAAATGTAGGAGGAGAGGGTTATGGTAGCTAGGGTTTTGAGTGGTGATGAGGGTTTGAAGATGCAGGACTCAATCTAGGGTTTGTGTGGTGTCGTGTGGGGTGATATTTTTGAGTGTCCATTGATCTTTAAGGCTGAAGATGGCTTCAATCGTCAGATAAACAAAGTACGAGCAAAGGCCAAAGACTACGCGCGGTCGTGGCCACCATCTATACTTCATTCTGACTGCATGTACTCATCTAAACTCAATCACATAGTTTTACAGAATATCAAATCTTGAGATTTTTTGTTCAGAACATTGGCAATTTTGGGCCACAATTATTTAAATTAATAAATTTAACTTTAACTTTAACTTTATTATTATTATTATTATTATTATTTTATTTTTATTTTAAATTTTGAGGGTGTTACATAATTATTTTATTAAAATAAAATTAATTCAAAATTATTATAAATCATTTTCTATCAAAAGAATATTATTGGTTTTTTTATAATTGTTATTTTAATTCCATAGAGTTATGGATCATACTTTACTGAAAGGATAATTTATTCCGCCCATGACGTTTGGGTTGCCGAATAAATATAATTAAGTTAAGGGACTTAATTGTGATTTATTTGGTTGAAGGATTAAATTAGAAGCATATTTAGTTTAGGGACTAAAATGCAGTTTGAC
>CANYCX010810672.1:0-20439 GCA_948193385.1 Breynia disticha f. nivosa
AGAAATTTTCCCTTGTACATGACAAATCATACATAGTGCATTACTCGTGTTTTGTGAGGTTATGATTGAATTAAGTTTTCCCCAGTTTGTATTTTTTTCATAACCTGTTATATTCTATGAAATTTTCATGATGTATTGGGCTTGGGCTTTTGCAAACTCTGTAATGTTTTATAGAAATGATATATGAGTATTTATTAAAAATGAATTAAATTTTATTCCTCCTATTTTATTTCTTTTTATTTTATTTAAATTATATTTTTCTAAAAATAAAAACGATTTTCAAGTTTGGGTGCTATTTCTTGGGAAAAATAAGTAATTAATTATGAAATAGTATTCAAATTTGGGCGTCACACCGGATGTAAAAGGATTTTCAAGTTTGGGTGCTATTTCTTGGAAAAAATAAGTAATTAATTATGAAATAGTATTCAAATTTGGGCGTCACACCGGATGTCACAATAAATATGCAATTATGTTTAAAATGTTAGCTTAAAATGCGTCTAAAAAAGACTTGGTTGTTCTTGTGTGAGTTAGTAAGCTTATGTGCTATTGCAATGATGATATGAGGATACTTATGTAAGCTTAATTGTAATTTTATATGGCTTATTTGGAATGATCATATGCATGGTATTATGATCTTATGTGAACAGAATTTGAATGCAAGAATAAGCATTAGTTTATTTGTGTGGCTTATTGATGAGATAAGAATGCAAGTATGGTATTTGTGGATTCTTGCTTAATCTATGATGAGTTTATGTATATGGAATGTCACGCCTAAATTTGTAAAAGCTCATTTTCGAATAAATCATACAGATATTTGCAACCATTTTTTTTCTTTTAAAATCAAGCAACTCAACAAGTAGGAGGAAAAGATAATTATAAATCCTTTAAAAACTATAATATAGTTTTTGTTACAAATAATTTCAACACAAATGTGGAAGAATGGGAAAAAGGGTTTACATTTTGAAATATGCAAACTTCCATCTATCTATACATGTATATAGTTTTACAAAATAGGAATTAAGTAAAAACAAACAACCTAAGGAGCCTGACCTTCCAAATAAGTATCACACCTCCTGAGCACCAACAAAAGTCCCACTAATTAAGGTCTACTATCCCTCTACAAACAATACAGAAACACACATGTATGTGAGTATAAAATACCCAGTAAGTACACCTATAACACTTACTAAAGTAGTTAATGCATAAGTGCTCGTTGGTTAAGTGTGTAGGCATAACCATCATTTGTAAACTTGGTTTTACTTATATGCTTTAACTTACCAAACTCATATAAAAATTACTCATTGCCATTTACTCTTTTACAATCCAAAATTTTTAGTTTTCTGCACAGGAACTGTATGGAAAACGGTTTACAGAATCCGTTTTCCATCCCGTTCGGACCTTCTGACATAAAGGGAACGACTTGGCAAATGGTTTGGCCAAACCGTCACTAGGCCATTTGACTCTTCTGCCCTACCTCTGGAAATAAAACATCTTGGAAAACGGTTTACCTAGCCCATTTCCCAGCTCATTTTAGCCTTTTGATTCAGCAATACACAATATACTTAACACAACTCCAACGCACAACAACACATACCATTCAATACACACTTCATCTAACATAACATATTCTCCAAGCATACACTCGGGTTCAATTAATCATAATCCATTGAATCATACTCATAACCATTTAACAAATTCCACGACAAATTGGCATTCGTCCTGAATTCTAGATTACCCATATTTCATTTCATCACACAACATTTAGGCAATTTCAGTAACCCTTCAAACATACAGAATTCCATACATCGCACATATTTTTATACCCTATGCATTCATAGCATTGCATTAACAACCAAATTTCTAAATTTTGATCATGCAACCACATTGTTACTCTTACACCCATACTTCCCTCAATCTCATCTTTAATTCCAGATTATAAATCATTCAAACCATATAAGGCCATCTTTAAATACTCATCATTCCCACATTACTCAGATTCTCTTTTTAATCACTTAACAGCGATTCATATTCATCTCACACAAAGGTTCATTCCTTATCCATAACCATAACATTAGAAAAACAACACATATGTTCCAATCTTACCTCAACCAATTTTCCTTATTAAGGATTACATCTTAAGTAACCACTCACATTCCACACACACATCACAACTTAGCCCTTAGGCTAACATACCATTCCACTTACGCATCCAATAACACATATACATATCAAACAACATTCACAATTTTACACCATTCATCTGTAATCACATAACATCCATTATCTCAATGCGTACATACAATTCATTAATAAACATGGACAACATGCCACTTGCATTCACATGCCAATTATCATATCTCAAATATACCCATTAGCATCCAAATCTTGATTACACATGCAACTTACATAATTTACATATGGATGCTAAATGAATGTTAATGCATCACATGTCATGCAATGTGTGCCTCAAAGACTCTCACATTTCTTTTAGAGCTTTCACTTTCTTTACTTTTCAGTTTGGGTTAATCCATCATTTTCTTTCCATAAGCCGAGCTCTCTCTTGCTTTTCCTCAGGCCCAGCCTGACATCAAGCTCTCATCCAGAATTTCTTTCATTGAGCTAATCCCCTTTTATCTCAACAACAAGAAGCAAGGCTCTTTTGTTTACAATTAGGGTAACCCCCTATTTCGTTTTCTTGAATGAAGCACTCGCATTAAGCTAATCCCCCTTTATTTTTGTAAGGAAAGACACCTCGCTTTCCTTTCCATAATCTCATAGCATGAACATGCAATCATGCCCATTTAATGCCACAAATGACACTCAATATCATGTCGTGTCCACATTTCATATGCCATATAATGTAAACGGTCAACATTCTCAACCATGCATCAATTCATCAATTTACAGCCACAACCATAATAACTCATGTGTATGGATGACTATCATACTTTATTACTATCATTTCACAAAACAACATGAATATGCACATATATCCATAAGATGACAACTCAGGGCATGAACTAACCACAAACATCATCCATAACTCATACAAGTTTTTTGCCATAATTATAACATAACATTCATAACCTTGCATATTCATTTATTCAAAAACCATGTCCCAACACAACACAATCCATAAGCATGTTATTCATTAAATGCACGTTCAAACATTCGAAACATAATCCATACACAATGCAACATATTCACACTCACTTTACATTCATATCACAGAATGTTCTTATCATTGCAACCAAGTGTATGTTTAGTCAACTATAGTTAACCACAAAGATGCAAGACATACAATGGTAAGTGTGAATCGATGTAGTTACCTTGAATCCCACAAAGCCATCTTCCAGCTCAACTTCAATCTGGATCCCGAATACGTTTCCTACATTATTTTTACCCATACTTCACATATTAAACACATATTTACACTCAACTCCACGTTCTCATTTATATTTATAAAAAACCCCCAAATTTCCCAAACCCTAAAAATCTCAATCTCTTTTAACCCTCAATTTGTTTGTTCATTTTAACCCACATTACTTCCATTATCATAACTCATTCAAAACACAATGATTTTTCCCAACTCCAAACTCAAAATCTGAGAAAAATCAACATAGGCTTAGAGCTTACCTTGCTCTTTTAAAGTGAATCGTCCGACTCTCTTCCTTAAATAGCAATCCCTAGCTCTAGGGTTTTTAAGGTTAGATGTGGTGTTTTTAGGCTATAGATCAAAGGGTTTTTAGGGTAGGGTTAAGAGAGAAGTCGGGTAAGTGTTTTCATGGTTTTGTTTTCTTCTTCTAAAATGTTCACGCGAACCTATTTTTAAAAACCCGTCAGATCGAACAGTTTGGCAAACAGGTTACCCAAACCATTTGCCTAACTGTTCTGACCTACTGGCTAGTTTTGGAATAACAAAATGGGTTGGCGAACGATTTGGCCAAAGCATTTGCCAGGTTGTTTCAAGTTTTTTTCCGCGGACAGTTAACTTTTATCCACAACTGAAATGGTTTGGGGAATGGTTTTTCCAGGCCATTCCCCAAGCTGTTTGGCCATACTATTTTCCAATATTTTTGAATATTTAGTTAAATTTTTGGGGCATTATATGGCATGGAAGAAAGTATGATAACATGTTTATGCTTTCAAATGATAAAATATAATATGTTCTTATGATATTGTGGCTTATGCCTTCGATGATAATTTATGCCATGTTCTTATGAACTTTGAGTTATGAAAAGCATCAATATGCATTTGATTTGAGATTTGATGGCCATAATGAATTGCATATAATTCATGTGTTGCATGAGCGTTGGTATATGACACATGGCTGAGATTGAATCTAAGCGAGAGCTTGATGCCGAGCTAGGCCTGAGGTACTTTCCAATCAAGAGTTTAATGTCGAGTGGGGCTAGGATATTCTGGCGAGAGCTGGATGCCAGACTGGGTCCGAGGAAAGAAAATGATCGTAAAGAAAAGAAAACCCGGGGCATATTTCATGTGATTTGCATTGGCATTTCATTTGCACTTTATAATGCATTCATACTTAGTTAAGTAAACTTGTTTGATGTTATAGAATGGTATGGATACTTAAATGCTATGTTTACAATTATTACTACTGTAATTGCTACAATTGTTGTTGTTGATGGATAGTAAGAGGTACAAGTGAATGTATATGTTATGGAGTGTATATGTATGGTTATATTGCAAGCAAAGTGTGGAAATTGGTTAATGATGTGCAGTTATGGAATGAAATTGTTAAGGTTTTGGTAGCAAAAATATAATAATTAAGTAATAATCTTTGTGAAGTTAATTGCAGCATTGTTTGACTTAAAAATGGATGTGTAATGTGCAAAACCGTAAGTCAGCAAGCCCACCATGCCAACCAGTATGACCTTGTGTCTGGATCAATTTTTAACCCATGAGCTTGTGCTAGAAACTGTTCTTCAAGGATGATGAGCACGACCTTCGTGCTCCTATGGCATGACCATGCTGCCTGGGAAATTTCTTGAACATATTATAAAATAGAATTTAAGAACATATTTGATTAGGGGTTAAATAGGGATGATTACCCTATCGCATAATGTACATAAAATATAATAAAAGAAAGAGTACTTATGGATTAAATACTTTGGTAAGTGTGTTAAAAGCACTTATTGAGTAATTAAATTACTCACGAGTGTGTGAAATTGTGTTGTTGTGCAAAGTTTGAATAGTTGTAGGACTCTTAAGATTGGCAGTGGACAACTAGTAGTACGATACATGTATAGATGTCTCAGCTCCTAGCATTTTGAGATTTTGTATTTTGTACTTTGTACGTACTATCTATTGAAAGTTGTTTTACATGCGTTATGTTTTTTTAAACTTATGCTACAACTTCTGCATGTTTATTTTGTTTTGTATATAGTTTGGGCTGAAGTTTAAATGAATGTATGTGTTTTCATATTTCTTATTTATTTGACTTATAAATATCATTTTAAGATAAATGGTTGCCAAAATTCTAAATAATTCAAAAAAGATGTTTGTGAAATTGGGTGTGACATTTAGTGGTATCATAGCAGGGATTAGATTCCCTGTGGATTGTGCCAAAATTGTTTTCATTTGCAACGTGTTTTGGAAAAACTAAAGAATTTGAAACTTAATTTTTATAGTGGATGGAGCCTATTGACTACGCATCGCACAACACTGTAGAGTCCAGAGAGTCAGTTCAAGGGCAGGGATCCCCTCGACACCTAATGACAAGCCTGCATAAGCTAACGTACCGCCCTATGATCCTGCATATGTTCTTTTCTAAAAGATGGTACAGAAAATGATGAGAGGACAGGGAGCATCTGGGAGCCAACATGGGTTGAATATTGATCATAATTTTGGAGAAGTAAGAAAGTAGGGTACTAAAACTTTTAAAGGCAGTTCTGATCCTGCGGAGGCAGGAGACTGGCTCAGACACACCAAACAGATTCTATATCGTATGTGGTGTTTTTCAGAGCAAAAATTGAGGTATACCATTTCACTTCTAGAAAAGGATGCGTGGAACTGGTGGGAAGCGGTTCCAAAAAGTCAAAATGATCTTTCTACACTGATTTGGGAAGATTTTCATAAGAGATTTGCATACAAGTTTGCCCCCCCACTTTAACAAACAAAGAAGAAGATTGAGTTTCTCAAAAAGAAGGAGATGACAGTTACAAAGTATACCAGTATTTCTAGATATGCAGTGGAGGATGTTACTACTGACCAGCAGAAGAGAGACAAATTTAAGAGAGGTTGCAGTTTCATATATGTACCCAGATTGCTATGAAAGCACCCAGTTATCAGTGCTTGCTAGAGACGGCTATTAGGGTAGAGGAGTTATTAGCTGAGGAGGGCAGTAGAGAGGGAAAAAGACAAAGGGTTTCTGGTGGTTCCATTTCAGCAAGGGGATGTCAGAGAGCTAATTCGAGAGCATCTCACGGTACATGCGGGGTAGTAGGCATTCCATACTAGGTGTAAGAAATGGGAGGAGTTATTCCACCAAGCCTCCTGCTTCTAAGTCCCGAGGAGCAAGTACTTACACAGGCAAAGATACTAATTCTCTATGTTATAATTGTCATCATTCGAGTCTTTTTGCCTGTGATTGTCCAAAGAGGAAAGAGCCACAAGGAGGAGCTTTCTCCAGATAGAGCAATGTGGAAGACAATAAAGCAACTACATCGATTGTTGGTAGTCGAGGGAGAAGTGGATGAGAAATTGGTACTACCTCGAGAGGAGGAGTAGCCTATAGAGGCAGAGCAGCCTCACAGTCAAGGGTAGCACCTTATGCCCAAATTTATGCCATGAGCAGAGATAAGGCGGCAACTAATCCAGATGTCATCAATGGTACATTTTCAATCTTTACATATGATACATTAGTGTCGATTGATCTAGGTTCTACTTATTCATTTATGAGCGAGGCTGTGGTAGAATTGATAGGGGGTAGTGTAGAACTTTTGGGGTATATGGTTGTGGTCTCTATACGTGCCAAAGGGACAGTAATGATGAGGCTATACTGAGGGTTAAGAGCTAAAATTTGGCAAATTGGAATATATGGCAGACTTAATTATTTTGAAGATGGAAAATTTTAGGATCATTCTAGGAATGGACTAGTTATCTAGAAATAGAGTAATGGTAGATTACTATACAAAAGAAGTGGTTGTAGATGTTGAAGGTAAGAGGAAGGTGTTGTTAGTAGGTGAGCAAAAGGTTATTCCTTCCTATTTGAATTCAGTGGTGATGGTTGCGCAATTGATGAGTAGTGGATGCGAAGCTTTCTTAACTTGTGTAACTGACTTAAATAAGACAAATTTAGAGGTGAAAGATGTAGAATTAGTAAGAGGTTATCCCGAAGTATTTTCTGAGGATTTATCGGGATTGCCACCTTAGAGAGAGGCTGATTTCAAGATTGCGACAGTACCAGAGGTGACACTATTATCAATGGCACCATACAAAATGGCGGTTGTACAGTTGTAGGAGCTGAAGATAAAGTTAGAGGAGCTATTGGAGAAAGGTTTTATTAGTTCGAGTGAATTGCCTTAGGGCGCACCGGTATTGTTTTTGAGAAAGAAAAGGGAGTATGCATTTGTGTATTGATTATTGTCAACTGAGCAAGGTGACAGTGAAGAAGAAGTATCCATTGCCACGGATAGATGATTTGATTGACCAGTTTGTAGGGTTTTCTAATGTGTTCTAAGTCTAAAGGTAGTGGAAAAACAAAACAACTAATGTGTTCTAAGTCTAAAGGTAGCGGAAAAACAAAACAAACACATCAAGAACAACCCAAGAACACTTCAAAACCGTGGCGAATACATATATTTAGAGTAAGTTAATAATTAAATGACATAAAGATGAAATCTTTAATGGAAAGATTGTACCTTTCTCCTTTCGTTGGATAGCCATGTGGTATATGATAAGAACAATAACTACCATCTTGCAATACTCTAAGACGACTTTTGCTACACCAAGATAGAACCCCAATCATGGTTCCTCTACAGCAATAACACATAGATTAGCGAAATAATGTACTAGCACAAGAGTAAAAATGTTTCACCTGTTTTTGGTCAGTTTCTGATGAGATTCTTGCGAAACAGAGGGCACCACATTGATCAACCTATATGATCAACCCCTAAATCTCACGTCTCTCACTAGAGGAAACTCAAAAATCACACTTTTGATTTCTTGAAGGAAGCTCATGGCCTACGG
This sequence comes from Breynia disticha f. nivosa, assembly GCA_948193385.1. Taxonomy (NCBI): domain Eukaryota; kingdom Viridiplantae; phylum Streptophyta; class Magnoliopsida; order Malpighiales; family Phyllanthaceae; genus Breynia; species Breynia disticha. Next base: position 8,212 of record CANYCX010810672.1, read on the forward strand.
ATGTGTTTAGAGGGGCGACACTCTAATGTGAAAGAATTAAGGTTTGTTGCTTTTTAAAGACAAGTCATTTGATTTTTAAAAACTCTTAACAATCCTAATAACAATAGGACTTTGTTAAGTCTTTTATAAAAACAAAAGTCATTTAAAAACAACCCTCTTAGCCGTGACTCTATGTGGATAAATTAACAAGATTTATCTTTTAATTTATCCCACGTAATTCTTGTCTTAATTGAAGACATGCTTCCTTAATTTTCTCTCTTATATTCTTACATATTTTTCACTTAAGACATTATATTTAATAAATAATATTTGTCTTAAAATCATGTAAGAAATATTATTTCTCATACATATTGGGCCCAATTACCAAAATTTGCCCAAATGCCCAATCCGACTCAATAGTCGGATTTTGACCTAAGGTGAAATACTGAAATTACCCTTTTAGATTTTCTGCCATCCATGTTTGATCTATAAGACTATTTAATAAAGGCAATGAGTTTAATAACTCAAAAATCATAGGCGGTCTCTAGTAAGACACTATTATCACCTTAAATTAAATAGCTGACGAGCGGTGCAACAGCCCTACTACAAATCAAATAAATCCTTTGACCTTTGATATCTTAATTAGCATAAGCCATGTCGCTAACACCCTTATTCAATGCTAAATCACTTTTCTTGATCTCTATGACAAAATTGATAAGTTCTAATAAATGACTTAATCATTTCATTGGGTGCGACCACACTCTTTCCAATCTTGTCTATCAAGCGGCCAGTGATATCAACTCTCATTGAGAGGGTTAGTCCCTTCACTTCACTCCTAATGTTACTTATGATTCGTAGCATACCCAATCATACCCATACTTGTCAACCTTTTATGGCCACGTTAGGCATATGTCAAAGTACACTAAAAATCACAACAAGAGACATAGTGATTTTCAATCTAAGGATAATATTTGACATTGTAAATAGTGATCGCTCTCCAAGTACAGTGCTCTACATTATACCTATGCACTTTGCTAGATATCTTGAATATCTATGACCCGTAGAATATGATCATCTACAAAGTATATACTAGTCTTAATTCATTTCTATTCATATAGAAATAAGCGACTAAGGATACTTAGAATGTTAATCTCATAATTTCCTGGTTCTACTATCAGGGTCCTCAACCTTAATACCTCAAGCGCTTAATTAATATTCTTGGATATTTTATCAAACAAATACCACAGGTCAATGCATGATATGATAAAATAATGCCTCATAATTTTATTAATCAATAATAAAAGTTACAAATAATGTATTGGGCTAGGGCTTACACTAAAATAGTTGAGGGAAGCGACTGTTTTCTCCAAAATCGACTTGAGATTTGGGTATTGACAGTTGAGGGTAGAGGAGAGTTCTATATTGAAGACGGTGTTCAGGATTTGATGTGGTCACTTTGAGTTTATAATGATGCCATTTGGGTAGACTAAGGCGCTAGCAGCTTTTATGGCTTTGCTGAATAAGCATGTTTTATGTATTAAATTGATTAGGTAATATTCTATGGGTGAGATTGAAGCATGATTAGGTGAATTGGCTAGGTTTGAAAGAGAGGATTATGATTTAGATGAATGAGAATATTAGGAGGATGATTATCATCTAATCATACCTAAACAGAATTGATTAAAACATTAATGAAGGTCGGTATGTAGAAAATTATATGTGGGAGTATGGTCAGATGGTTAATGAGAAGATTTTATGGAAGGAAGAGAAATTAAAACCAATGTAATGAAGGCAATGATAAACATTTTAGTATTTTTTGTTGAATTGTAATTTTATGGTTCTGAGATTGATGAGAATTTACAATGTAAATAATAGGGAATTTGAATTGTGACAGGGAAGGTATGTAACCAAACCGCTAAGCACTTTAACGAGGTAAGTAACACGAGCGCAAATTCCCTTATCTGTATGTCTTCTTGAATGCATGTTGCTTGTAGTATGAACATGTTGAATCAATATGATAGTTTAATGTTTGTGTTGTGGTTGGAATGGTTTTGTGGTGATATGACCATGAGTGAGCTTATGTTGATTGGTTATTTTGGCTACGTTGATATTGTGTTAATGATTGTTTGGCTGATAATTAGTGTGATGATCATGTATTGTAATTTCATGGTGGGTTTCACGCGATGAACTGCATCGCTTAATACGAATATGTGGATTGCTTGATGTTGTGGAAGCTAATGTGCCTTGGTTGCTTAAGGATGAGAAAATGATACAATGAGATGGGTCTATAAGTTGTGGTTATAGGTTATGTTTCATGATATGATGAAACATGAGTGCGTCCTCACATGGACTGTGATCGATATAACATGTGTACTTGTATGCACTTATGTGAACTTGAATGATCTTGTATGATTATGAGATTGTAATGGGATATGATGGACATTGGCATATGAATGTGGTTTATTCATATGAGATGAATTGTGAGTGAATCTTCATGTACACTTGCGAGTGGTCTTATGGCTATGTTTGCTTAGTTGTATATTGATTGGTTGAGATGGTTTGATGGCTAAACTCGTGATAGTGAAGCATAACATGCTCAATTTGTGAATACATGAGTTGTTGGCATGCATTGTGCACGTGTTATTCATGCATCTGGGCTCTTAGTGAGCAATTTAAATAAAAATGATAAGGGCTCTTAGTGAGCATAATGAGGGAGTGGTTATGGACATAAAGGGGATATCACACGTCGTAGGTTTGAATCTGAGACACGACCTCTGAGGATATATCAACAACCTACCTTGGGCCATACGTCTCAAGCTCAACCGGGACCTCTGAGGGCAAAGGAGAAGGGTTGGGGTCACACAGGCCTCTATACAAAAATAACGGGTAGTATCTATAACATACTACACTGGGGTACAGTGGAAAGACTCAGCAAGTTTGATCGTGCATGAGTGTGCCTGGCCAAGTGTGGGCATAAATTAAGGCCAAGGGAGAGCATTAAAGGGTATATCACACGTCAAAGGCTAGACTTGGACCTTTTAGTGTATATCAATAACCTACCTAGGGCCACACGTAACAGGCTGGACCTAGACCTTTGAGGGCATAGGAGATGGGTTGGGTGTACTGGCCTCTACATAAATCTGGATATCCAGTTATATAACCACAAACTCCCAGCCGATATGGCCCATTTGCAAACGTCAATTTCAAGGCCAAGTAAAGGCGTAAATTTAACTCTAAATAGGATCTCGGGTGATCATATGTAGGAGTGCATTGGATGACATGCATTCGCATTGATCATATTGGATATGATGTGTTCTTAATGAGCTTATGATATGAAGATGTTTATGTGATCATGAAATGATTGTGCTTATGTGGTTGTATGAGTGTGTTTACTATAAATTTGGTATGGATTATGAATTGTGGGGTATGGCTGCAAAGTGCCATTTATGTTTTTGTGTAATGGAAATTTCAAGTATAATTGTGAACCAGTGACGATGTTGAATAAGAATAAATAATGATATGGTTATACTATATGTTCGTTATTGATTGTGAAATGGCTAATGATTGATAAAATAATAAAAGTGACTTGTATTGAAATTTTGAATAGATTGGCTAGTATGTTGATGGGTAAGTTTCCATAATGATGAATATGAAGATGAATGAATATGTATGATGACTTGATTGTATTCATGATCATAATTGAAATGGAAACTCCTAATGTCTTGGTTATGTTTCGCTTCGATATAGAAATTGCCAAGTTATGTACTTGTGGTTGATTGATGATTATGAAATGGCCAAGAGTTGAATGAGTGATGTTTTGAAGTTAGAAATGTTGTGTCAGGAATGATTTAAGTTGATTGAATGTGCATGGAGGTTTGTGGGGTATGTTGGTATGGTTCCATGTGATGTTATGTTTGAGTTGTAATTGATCTATGTGAAATTAGGATTAAAGTTACTTATTAGGTTGAAGGTTGGATAGAATATGTGTGACCCAAAATTTGGCTAAGTGTTGGTGAAAATTTAGCTAAGTGTGAAGGACAGAATATCAGTCACGAACGTGACCGATCCCAGTCACGATCGTAACTGGCATTCTGATCAAAGTGGCTATGGTTTGGAACCAGTCACGAACGTGACTGAACCAAGTATGATTGATAATGGTTAGGGTTTGGCGAGGTTTGCAAGGGTTTTTGATCATTCACGAATGTGACTGACAACAGTCATGAACGTGACTGATCCTCTGGCCAAACGTGAGGGTTTGCTTGATGGTTTCCAAAGATGAACCACGTTCGTGATTCATACAATCACGTTCGTGATCCAACCCTTTGAAGCAAGCCCTTCATGCATCAGAAAAGCAATCACGAACGTGACTGCCATTCTGACCTTAAAATGGTAAAACATGAGGGATCATTATCGTGACTGCCCATCTATCTTGGCTGAACATTTGTATCGAAATGTATCTAAATGTTTCTAAATGTATCCGAGAGTTTTCATCTGTGTTCATTAATGTTCATGGTGTCTATGGGTCATGCTCAATCATGTTAAATTGTGTTTATTGTTCCATTAATTCATGATTCCTTACGTAAATGATGTTCATTATTTTGAAGATTCATACATACATATATTTGGTGGAAAATGAAAGTATGGATTGTTATGGAAAATGTGAAATGATATTAAATGTGATAGCGCTGGTTTGATTTGCTTGAAATTGTGAAACTATCTATTCTTTTTATGAGATTGATGAATATTCTATGGATAATATATATATATATATATATATATGCCAATTGTTTAGGGACATTGTTCATTTCGGTAAGTGTTGCTTACTGAGTTTCACGACTCACGGTGTTTTATACCTACCGTGTGGGCAGGGACTTCAGGAAGACACTGAGGAGGTGTGATAGTTGTTTACTCTTACCGACTGAGACCCGACAAACCGGTGAACCAAGGTGGGCCATGCACTGAAGTTAGAGTGTGAACAAATGTCATACATTGTACTTAATAATGATCATGCATATATATATGTTTTATGAGTGTATTCGAATTTGGGGTTTTTCTTAATTGATTCCTTCCTTGTAAATCCCAACTGAGTTTATAAACATACAAGTTATGCGATCTTTCCATATTTTGTAACTCTTATGAATTATGATTCACGCAACCAAAGTATCGCATATTTATGAAATTGAATGGGCATAAATGAATTCTCTTTAGCTATGTTAAGTATCAAATTGTGATTTCAAAAACAATTGATTTCTGAGTTCGGGTACCATTCGAGAAATACGTGTATGAATGGTAGTCAAATTTGGGGGTCACAATCAGCACCCGCTCCTTTTTTTATCAGATTTTCTCATGGTCTCCCCTAATGAGCCACGCTCATATATATATATATATATATATATATATAAAGTAGGGATATCTCCCATTTTGAGCACCCGTTCCCAAACATTATATCTTTAGGGATTTCTCCCGTTTTAAGCACCCGCTCCCATTTTCTTTTTATCTTTCATGAATGTGTCATTCGTGCTCGTGACATGCCATCATGTCATGAATGCACCACTCACCACATTGAACATAGTCACATTAGATATGCTCCACTTGTGGTATAACTCAATACATTATCCCATGTTTCAAATCACACAAAATGTTTTGCAAATCATTCTTCACATAACACCATATAATTAACAACAAATAATTCACAAGCTTCTCACATTTAACTCACAAAACAAAATATGGACGAACATAAAAGCATAAGCCATAATTTTATACAAGTAATCACTCGTAATCAAAACCAAGCATGATTTTCTATTTGACATCTCATGCGAATTCAAACACCTCAAGCTTTATTCATAATTTCCACAAGTCATATATTATTAAGGTTCCTCTCATTCACAACATTAGTAAGTCATTTTTCATGGCATCACAACTCACACCATTCTTTTAATTCAAATTCCATAACAACCATACTATATCACATCGTAAACCACTATCACAATTCCAGTCTTACAAATAAAGGCCATATAACACTAGCGCATTTTATACTTTACTACTTACTAAAATCAACTAATTCATTCCATTCCATTCCATAACATATGGTCACAATCAAATTGCCAATCATTCAACAAACACATTTAGAAGCATTTATTCAACATATAACCAACCATGTGGAGTTATAACCTCCCAAACAAGTGTCAAAAGTGCACTTACCTCGTAATTTGTGTAATCGATTCTCGGTTCAACGTCGCCCTGAGTTTCGAGCACTACCTCCTATGCAAAACAAGTCACATTTTGTTTATTACACACTTTTTCAAACTCAATTCTATGTTCTAATTCAAAATTCTCAAGAATCCCCAACCTACTCAAAACCCTAAAATCTCATAACTCCCACCATTATTACAAAACTAATCTATATTCATTCCCATTAAGAACACTTGCCAAAACCCACCAAACCCTACACAAAACCCTTAGTTTTTTACAAACATTTCGGATGAAAACGAGCTTACCTTGCTGAAATCCGTTCGTAAACACTCGAGTTCATCTAGGTCACGTTTCTTGGTGAAATTTATGAATCTTTAAGTGTGGGAGGCAAGATTTAGCTTCCACAAGGTTAGAAATGTGTTTGGAAGGGTTTGGGTTGAGTGGAAACCGGCTGAGCTGCTTTAGGGTTTGTTTTTAATGTTTTTCTCTCTTTTTAATTAAAATGCACGTTTTATTCCAGCCTTTCGATGGCCAGAACGACGTCAAGAATGGACTCCAGCCGTTTCTGTGGCCCTTCCTGTTTTAAGTCAGCACCAACGTCGTGCGAGCCATTGGTGCAGAACGGCCATAGGAACGGTTTCTATAGTCGTTCCTGACCAATTTTCTACCATTTTTCCGCTGATTTTTTGTACTATTTTTGGGGCACTACAACACTTCCCCCTTAGGAAATTTCGTTCCCTATATTTAATAGTTCAGGTTCTCAACTAATATAACTCAACATTTCATCTTAAACTGTTAACCCCAACATAAATAAGAATGATCAAAACATACCTTAACTCTTCAAGCCTCGGGAAAGAGATGCGCGTACTTCTCCCGCATATCGCTCTCCATCGCCCAGGTCACCTCCTTTGGTGAATGGAAACTCCACTTCACTTTAACCATTGGAATCTCACGATTCAGTAGCAGTCAAAACTGTCGGTTTAAGATCTCCATCGGCTCCTCCTCAAAAGTGAGATCCTCTTCGATCTCTAACTTTGGCTCTCTCAACACATGACTTGGGTCAGATCTATATCTCCTCAACATCGACATGTGGAAGACGTTGTGGAGTCAAGACAACTCTGCAGGTAGCTGAAGTCGTTAGGCAAGTGGTCCAACTCTCTCTATAATCTCGTATGGACCCACGTACCTCGGACTCAGCTTTCCTTTCCATCCAAACCAAATCAGTCCTCTCTAAGGTGAAACTTTAAGAAACACCTATCCTCGACTTCGTACTCAATCTCTTGGTGGCTGCCTGCATACACCTCTTTACCACATTGATTTTCTCAAGAGTCAGTTGAACTAACTTAGGTCCCTCAATATTTTGCAAACCCTCCACGTCCCAGTAAGCTGGGCTCTGGCATCATCTCCCATACAAAGCCTCACACGGTGCCATTCCAATACTAGAGTGGAAGCTGTTGTTGTAGGTGAACTCAATCAACAAAAAGTTATAACATCCTCGTCTCGAATCACTTGATTAATATTTTAAATAATATGTTTAATAAAATTAAAGAGTGTTACAATTAAAATGATGAAAATAAATGATTAGAAACAAGTAGATGAAAGGGACACAAAAGGTAATAAAAGGGTGCCGAAAATAGCCGAAACGAAGGACAAACACATGAGACATAAAAGTACACGTGGTGGAGGCCCATAGACGCATGGTGGGCACTACCACGCGTAATCTAATGCCCACCATGTGTACTCTAACATTTCCAGCAAAAAATATAAGATCGGATGCTTCCCGATTGCCTCAGAACCTCTAGAATCATCAAAATCATTTCAGAGAGAAGGAGAGCGAGAGAGTGAGGGAAAAGAGAGTTCGAGCCGGGAACCCAGTGGCACAAGCAAAACAGGTAAAACTAGGAGTTTTTTACAATTTCTACGAGTTTTGCTATAGTTGTTTCCAGTTAATTCTTACTAGAATTAGTGAATATAGATAGAACTGAGTTTGAAATTAAGTTAGGAATACGTTAAATTGAATTATTATTGATTCGATTATCGATAAGAAAAAGGGTGAGGGTTCTGGCTAGGGTTTATGAAATTAAGAAGTAAAATAAAGGAAATTACTAGGACATGCATGAAATTGGCAATTATATTGGAAAGTTTAGGTTAATTGTTTAGGTGCATGTTGATTGATATGAAAATGTATGTGAGCATTTCATATACTGTTGAACTTGATTTGCTGGGGGAATGCAATAGGTTTATAACTGGGATATCCAGATTTTAGCCATTATATAGCAGTTTTACGTAAAGTATGGACTTGCAGATTAAAGAATAAAAGGGCCTATTAGCGTAACACAAAGCTCAATCCATGGATGTGTTAACTAATACGATCGGTAATCTGAGAATATAAATGAAGTTACTTTACGTAACTAAAGGTTAAATAAGAGGTGAAGTAAATGATATAAATGAGAATGATAAGAAATGTTTTAAATTATATGTGATTAACATGGTAGTTAGAATAGGATGTTTTAATTTAGTATCAGAGCAGAGACATGGTCTCTGGAAATGTGTGAAAATGTTGTTATTTGATATGTTTAAAGTGTGTATTGTTTGTTCTTTGTATGCTGATCATGTTTCCATTTCATTGATAGATATGACATCCAGCTCCAGACCACCTACAGAGAGAGAGGGAGCAGCGGATCCATACGAGACAGTACAAATGTCTCACTCTAGAGTAGGATCTAAGCATGATCCTTATGACACAGATTATCCCCAGTATGGTCCAGCTTACCCGAATCCACCACCACCTCCACAGTATTATCCTATCTATCCACAGTTGACTCCTATCCAGGTGAAATCCAGAAACTTTAAGGAATTGAAGAAGTTGGGAGCTGTTGAGTTTATAGGTACTACTGATCTATAGTTTACCGAGGATTGGTTGAATCAGTTGCTTCGTGTTTTTGAGATGATTGAGGTGAGTATAGCAGACAGGTTGGAGATTGCTGTTTCTTTATTACAGGGATAGTTGGTGTAGACAGTTCCACATGCTTTAGAGTTTCTGAGGGTATTGACATGGGAAGATTTTGTGCGAGTATTCAAGAGGAAATACTCACCAGATATATATAGAGATGAAAAGAGGAGATAGTTTTTACCGTTAAAATAGGGAAAGATAATAGTAGCTGAGTATGAGCTACAGTTTATCCAACTTTCGTATTTTGTAGCGAGTTTGATCTAGGACGAGAAGGAAAAGTGAAAAATGTTTGAAAATGGATTGAATAAGGAGATTCACAGACAGATTCCTCATACGAAGACAACAGGTTATACAGTATTGAGGGATGCTACTATTAGAGCTGAGGAGGTGTTGAGAGTTGAGGAAGATTATAAGGACAGAGCTAAGAAAGATAAAAGAAAGAGAGTTGACCACAAGGCGAGACTAGTAGGTCTACGAGGAGTCCTGAGTTCACTCAGACTCGATCTAGATACCGAGGATTTACCGCAGGTATATCACGACCATCTAATTCCCAAACCCTATCGTGGTAGAGGTATCAGTCGAGGTCGACCGAGTGGATCAGAGTCAGTGACAGGACCAGTTAGAGTGGCATGTCCCTAGTGTCAGAGGTTTCATACAGGGGAGTGCAGCAGGATGAATGGTGGCTATTATGTTTGTGGTTGACTAGGAAATTTTGTGAGAGACTGTCTAGAGTGTGTGTCGCACCGAGTAGTGAGCATGCAGTTGTAGCCAATGGTAGCCGCGGTAGGGGCAGAGGTACAACAGGGAAAGTTGCGAGCAGAGGTAAAGGAACCTCGGGTGCTCAGGGACAGGCTAAGGTGTTTTCTATGTCTCGACAGGAGGCTACTAATGCTCTTGAGGTTATCACTGGTGAGTTGTACATATTTGATGTTCTTGCTTATGTTTTGATAGATCCAGGTTCCTCATTGATTTATAACTCCCCGAATAATACACACAATAAAAGTTAAACCAGAACCATTGACCCAAAAAATAGGAGTCCATACCCCTTTGGGGGAAATGATGTGGGTTAATGTTGTATATAAAGATTGTAAATTAAAGATTCAGAACACAGAATTGACAGCCAATCTTATACTATTAGACTTAACAGATTTTGACCTTATCCTAGGTATGGATTGGTTAGCTCGTCATCGAGCTAAAGTTGACTGTTTGACTATAGAAGTAACAATAGAATCCAAAAATAAGAAAATAATGTTTTACAGAGAAAGAAAGATAGTGCCTAGTTGTATGATGTCGACATTACAAGCTTTTAAGTTGATTGAGACGGCTGTGATGCTTATATAGCACATGTAGTCGATAGTACAAAAATAACGAAAGATGTTGATGGAATACGAATAGTAGACCAATTTTCCGATGTTTTTTCGGATGACCGCGCAGGATTACCTCTTGATAGAGAGATAGAGTTTACTATTGAGATAATTCCAGGTACGACACCTATATCCATACAACCGTACCGAATGGCACTACCAGAATTGCAAGAATTAAAGAAACAATTGCAAGAATTACTTGAAAAAGGATACATTTGACCTAGTGTTTCTCCTTGGGGAGCCCTAGTTTTGTTTATGAAAAAGAAAGATGGAACACTATGGTTATGTGTAGATTATAGAAGATTAAACCAAGTGACTGTAAAGAATAAATACCCATTACTCAGAATTGATGACCTGTTTGACCAATTGCGAAGTGCCACTGTGTTTTCTAAGATTGACTTACAATCCGAGTATCATCAACTCAAAATAGCACAGGAAGATATTCAGAAGACTACTTTTAGAACCCGGTATGGTCATTACGAGTTTTTAGTTATGCCGTTTGGTTTAATTAATGCTCCAGCCATATTTATGGCACTGATGAACAATATATTACAGCCTTACCCTGATCAGTTTGTGATTGTATTCATTGATGACATACTTATTTATTCAAGGAATGCCAATGATGCAAAATGGGAAGGTGATAACATATGCCTCAAGACAACTCAGACCACACGAAATAAACTATCCAGTACAAGATTTAGAGCTTGCAGCGGTAGTGTTTGCTCTAAAGATCTCGAGACATTATCTTTATGGCGAGATGTTTTAGATTTTTACCGACCATAAAAGTCTGATATACTTGATGACCCAGAAAGAATTAAATATGCGACAGAGAAGTTGGTTAGAGTTGTTAAAAGGCTACGATTACCCAATTGAATACCATCTCAGGAAAGCAAATGTTGTTGCTGATGCACTCAGCAGGAAATCGAGTGTTGCTATATCTAGTTTGCAATTGACACACATGAATGATTTGATAGCTTTACGAAGCTTGAATGTGAAGTTAGTGTTAGTGTAAGCCCTAGCCCAATGCATTGTCTGTAACTTTTATTATTGAGTAATAAAATTATGAGGCATTATTTTATCATATCATGTATTGACCTGTGGTATGTGTTTGATAAAATATCCAAGAATGTTAATTAAGCACTTGAGGTATCAAGGTTGAGGACCTTGTTAGTAGAACCTGGAAGATATGAGATTAACATTCTAAATATCCCTAGTCGCTTGTTTCTATGGGAATAGAAATGAATTAAGACTAGTATGTACTTTGTGGATGATCATGTTCTACGGGTCATAGATATTTGGGATATCTAGCAAAATGCATAGGTATAATGTAGAACATTATACTTAGAGAGCGATCACCATTTGCAATGTCAAATGTTATCCTTAGACTGGAAATCACTGTGTGACGCCCCAAATCCTCAAAGTTCATTTTTATATATAAAGATGGGAAATGCCCTATATTTTTTTCTTTTAAAAGCATTACATTCAATCAGACAAGTTGTGTATGAGAGAGAAAATAGAAGAATGGCTTTCGATGCATTAATACAAAACATTTGTTCATCAGAGTTTGAAATGTGGAAACTAGGAAAATCATTTAATATAACAATTTATAAATCTCATCTATACTAATATGCGTATAGATACAAAACATGCACAAGCATTCTCAATATTTAATCCACTGGAAGCTCGACCTTCTGTATCGCACCGCTAGCCTCGCCGATTTCATCGTCCCGTCTCTGGTAC
>CANYCX010810683.1:0-10756 GCA_948193385.1 Breynia disticha f. nivosa
TCCCAATTAATATCCATCCCCCAACTTACTTAACAATCTTATTATGGTACAATTCCCTCATTTACATCCTCCATTTCCTAACTCATATTCATTTTCTCCCACATCCTTCATAAATTTCCTATACCATTTTCCTTAAACCAAAATTAAATTTTCCATATAAATTACACAATCAAATAGACCATATAAACAACCTAACTAAGGCCAGAGAAAACTAACCTTAACACCAAAACTACAAACCAAACTCTAGATCACAAACTCTCAAACTCGTCACTTTTGACCTTCCATCACAAAACACTATTCTCAAGCTTCTAAACCATGAATGAATCCTAAAATCAAGTACCCAAGGTTACTACACATCCATATCTATCCAACAAACTCAACTTTATTCCATTCTGAGCTCGGATCAATGAAATATCGCATCCTAAAGTATGGAGATGCATAAAACCGTGATTTATGAAATCAGTTAGAAGAAAACTCACCAAATCAAGTTCTCCAATCGATCCTATTACCCGTGATCACCAAAGTTCGATGAGTTTTAAGCTTGGTTAGGGTTTTTTAAAATTTTTTCCCCCTAGGTTTGAAAGTGAAACTTGGAAATGGGAGGAATGAAGAGATATGTACATGTGTTTACATATATATATATACTTTGGAAATGACAATTTTACCCCCGTCTCTACACATGACCATCCTTTCGTCTTTCTGTCTCCCGGTGTAACCCGACTTCTCTAAATTTTAATTTCCCAAATAACCTACACTCTCCCCACATTTCATAATTAATTCTTTTTGCAAAAAATTTATTCACACTATAATGAAATAATTCAAAAATTCTTAAAATTTCAAAAAAATGGAGGGCGTTACAATGAAAGTGGTTTAATGAAGAATATGACTTGATTATGAATGTGTATAAGGAAACAAATTAAATGATGGTTGTTCAATTGTAAGAATAAATGATTAAGTATGTGACATGACTATATGAATGTTTCATTGTGGACATATGCAATGCAAGATTTGAAAAATTGTGTTACATCGTAATTGCTTGGTTGATGTTAAATGATCCTTGATTAGCTGGGTAAATGATAAGGTGGAGCGAGTGTGAATTGTTAATGTTATGACTTGATTTTGATGCTTAGAAGGAAACTATGTTTGAATTAAGAAAAATTATCATGTGAAATGCCACAAGTTATGGACACATTTATGAATATGTTGCATTGCATTGTTGTGAACATTTCGTATGAGCATTGGCCATAATGAAAAGGGTGGGCATTGGCATGGAAATATGAGCAGGGAGCTCAAGGTCGTAAAGGGAAGAAAATGAAATAGGGCGAGAGATATATTGTAATTGATAAAAGAAAAAGTGAAAGCTCGAAGCATTAATAATTTAAGAGCGAGAGCTCATGTGATGTGTGGAAAATAAGGGCCAGAGCTCTCTATCCTTAAATTAAAGAGGAAGACCCTGGGGCATCAATTCTATGTATGCTTTTGCATCCATCGTGCATTGTATAGTGTGATCATTTATGAGTATGTTATGATAATATCTATGGATGGCAATGTATGCAAAATTGGTGGATTATATTTTATAATAGCATTAGTTTTGATATTATGGATTGATGGATTTACAAAATGGTAAGTTTGAACATGATGATTTTAAATGTGATGGAAAGTTGATTGAGTATGGTGTATGTTGATGAGAATATACTGTATGTTTAGATTCATGTGTGTGTAAGAATTTATATGCCTTATATGATGTGTGAATTGAAAGTTCCAGAGGGTCGGCATGGTAGGTGTGACAATGGCCACGACCTCGTGCCATGCCATTGGAATAATAGGTTATATGCACGCCATCATCCTGAGAAGCACGTGGATCGTGCTAGACCACTATCTAAGTTCCATAGTGTCGGCACGACCCCATGCTGGTCAACACGGGGTCATGCTCATCAACACGCCCCATGTCTCCTGGGAAATTTCTGACTAATACTATAATGATCTGAATTAAAAGGAAATAAGCATAAATTTCTTCCATAATGTATTTAAGACATTAAAACGAATGAGTACCTATACACTACATAACTTTGTAAGTGTTGTAGGTGTACTTAATGGGTGTTTAGTTACGCACGATGCATGTGTTGTGGTGAATGTGCAAAGCGACAGTAACTAGTAGATGTGAATTCTCTCTTTTGGTGGTGCTAGAACTGCGACACTCCCTGAAGGTCGAGGCTCCTAGATTTTTGGATTTATGACATTCTTTTGTGAATATATACATACACTTAGTATAGATATGGTTTGCAAGTTTTTTATTTGTGAACCATTTTCCCATTACTTCTACATTACATTACATATTTTGTATACAACCAAATATCAGCCATTGTTTGTATTTGGTTCATCTTTATTTATGCCTTTCTCTCTTGACAATTACTTGTTTTGAAAAATGGGTGCCAAATCTCCTATTTATTCAAAAATTGGTTTTGCAATTTCGGGTCCATATACTTTGGGAGCTCAACCATAAAGATAAGCTCGGGGGTTTACTAGACCAGATGGGAAGCTTCAAATTCTCCAAAAGTTATAACTGGTGTGATGCAGTTATTTAATGTTAGTATACATGCATTTATAGTCCCAAGTTCTGCTCATTCCTTTATTACATATAGAGTGGCACAAACCTTAATCATAAAATCAAAACCTTTAAATCAAAGCCTTGGGGATCATACTCCTTTAGGCGAGATCATATGGGTATATAGAGTATATAAGAATTGTGTGATTGAAGTACAATATAGAGTCTCTAGCAAGCCTGATCCTGATGAAAGTGAATGAATTTGATGTTATATTAGGTATATAATGGCTAGATAAACATAGAGAATAGGTAGATTTCTTCACAAAATAAATAGTGTTTAAACAAAAGGCAAATTAAAACATCATTATGTGAGGAAAGGAAGATTGTATGTAGCTGTCTGGTGGCAGACATGAAAGTATTTAAGATGATAAAAAATTCTTGCGAAGCTTATCTACCCATGTGGTTGGTTGTGCTATGGCACACGATAAGGCGAAAGAAATACCGTTAGCGGAAGATTTTCCAGAAGATTTATCAGGGTTACCTCCTGATCAGAGAGACAGAGTTCTCTACTAAACTATTTTAAGAACAACTGCAATATTAGTGAAACCATATAGGATGGTGATATTGGAGTGATTGGACCAATGGTGGTAAACATTAAGATCCTCAACGTATTTTTATATTATGTGGAATAATGAAGTTGATAAAGATTAATTCAAGGTTTGGAAAAAGCTTAAAAATCAGAGAAATGTGCATAAAAGAGTATTCGAGTTGTCAAGTTGGAGCTTTGATCTTAGTAGAACAAAAGTTGAACATTTTACTTGAGTAAAATTCATATTACTCGAGTAAAATCTATATGCAAGGTAAACCACTCGACTAGTTAAAGTGTTAGTGGACTAATACAATTGTGTAGGTTAAACGAAAAGGTTCAACAATTAGTTGGAAGACTACAAGTAAAGTTAGTCGACTAGTTTCCAAAATAGTCGACTATTAGTGAGCTCAACCTTAAAAGTGGGTCATAAAATCTTCAAAATAACATAGAATATCAAGGACCATAAAACATCCTACTCCCGTCTCCGAATGATCGATCATTTATCACCTTCCCATCACCTTTCCATATCGCATATCACATCACATATCACATATCATATGAAAACATAAACACGTTCACGTACCTTTTTTGTATGCCTTTTTTGTTTTGCGTACCTGTTTCATTTGAATCGTATCTACGATTCCTTTTTCATTTTACATATCACATATCGTAACCATGTAAGTACGCACATACATCATCATCTTGTTTCACTTTCATTTTCATTTCATTTTCATTTTCGTATAGGTACGTGGAAATCATATTTGCATTCCATTCGTAATCATACATATATAATCAATTCATATATGCAATATCATTCGTAATTCATTCGACAATAAATATATAACCATTCATTTTAATATAGCCAAATAGTGAGATATACTCACCTCTAACTCAGGTACTCCAAATGTGAGCCCGAACTCTGTCCACGCCTAACCTGTTGTCCTAAAGAACAATTCACATTTATCTAATCACAATCAAGTCAATAACTCAGCTATATACATGTTCTATCAAAATCATTTCATTTTCTTTTCAATTTTACAAACCTTAGCCAGAACCCTATCGTTACTTAAATCATTAATAACTCACTATAACATATTTCTAACTCAATTTCAAACTCAATTCTCTAATGATTAACTAATTTTGTTACGAATAAACTCGAAACAATTATAGTAAAACTCGGAAAAATTGACGAATAAACTCACTAAATATCTAAAATCATTTTCTTAGCTTAATATCTAATTTAGACTCGATTTTACGATAACTTCAATATTAAAACTCGTAAAAATTTACGGTAAACTTCAAAATTTACCTATTTTGCTTATACCAATAAGTTCTTGGCTCGAGATTACGATCGATTCTATATCTCGAACTCGTTTCCCAGGTCGATACCACTCTTTCTCTCTCTATAATCTCTCTCCTCCTTACACAATCATGGAAATGTCTAACATATCTGCTCCTATTTGGTGGTTGGTGAAGAGAGAGAAAATGAGGGAGTAGCAGCTGACCCACCTGAATACTCTGTAAGACTAATTAAGCTCACTATCAAATCCTGAAACAAAAATTGCAATTGCATAAATTTCGTGCTCAGTAATATAATCTCTATTCGATAATATAATCTCTATTCGATAAAAGTAATATTATTCGATAATATAATCTCTATTCGATAAAAGTAATATTATTCTCCTGTAATCATATAATCATGTATCTGTCCTGTAATCATGTATTCTTTCATATAATCATGTGACTTATTTTAATTAATGTAATTAGATGAATTTGGTTTAATATTTCTTTGATTTCACCATACAACACTAGATGACATATAATTGTAACTGTAACAGTAACAGTAAAATGTATAATCTTCCTCTCCACTTCCTCTCCATGATCGATCATAAATCACCAATCCAATCACCACCAATAGTATATCATATCAAGTATATCGTATATCGCATCACACAATCGTATCATATGAATAACGTAACATACCTGTTTGCATTTTTTCATCACACGTACTTGTTCGTATTTCAGTGATATAATTGCATTCGATTCCATTTTGATATCACATTCATATTTTACCATTTGTTTCGATTTATATTTACTATCAATTATGAAAATACGATGACTTCATTCAATTTGCATTTGAACTCATATTTTAAGTGAGTTAGACTAGTCTCTTGCTAGCTGAAATACTCGGATTGACAGGTACTCGTGTCCTATCCGGCTCGCCTACTCTGTCGTCCTGTAATAACATATACGAATTTTAGTATAAAATTCAATTTAATATATATATATGGTGCAACGCCCCAAAACATCGTCCATTTTAAATTGAAATAATGAATTGTGAATGAGGATGAAATATGTATGTGTGTGTTGTTTGACCCCTTGCAGGTGTGAAGAAAATTATATGGGTTACAGGCAAGGACCAAGTAATAAATGTTCATGTTTTTGGATGCAAAGGTAAAGGATGAGATGTTATATGTTGGGGTATTGAATGAGGTTAATTAAATGTTAATTTATGTTTAAATTATGTGTAATGATGTTGGAATGTGATATAGATGCATGAGCATAAGTATTGTGGAAGTTCGGTTATGAGATTGGGGAAAAATGAAAAGAAGAGAGGAGGTACAAGTTTATGTGCATGATGGTTTGATTTGATCTTGATATATATGTTTAATTAATGTTAATTGATGTTAATTAAGTTGGAAAGATGGTTATTATAAGTGGTAAGCATGTATGTATAAGCATACACATGTTAGGAATCGAAAGAGGTCGGAAAATGCAAAGTATGGCAGCCTGTGAGCAAATAACGTGCGTTATTTTGCACATAAACCATGTTATTCAAATGGAAACATGAATAACGTACGTTAAGGTAGTAGTAACGTACGTTATTCTACTGATTTCTCCCAAAAACTGCATTTTGTTAACGTACGTTAATTATTAAAATAAACATACGTTATCGGGGGTCAGGAGATGTCATTAAATGGCCGAGAACATGCCAAACTGGGGGAAAAACATTCCCAAACCTACTAAACACTCTCCCAACTTCTCAAACTCATTCCTAAGCCTTCCCAAACATTAAATCTACTAGTAAACATCATCTTAGCAGCGGAGTAACAACGAATCGAGCCTCAGATCCATCTCTCCTCAACCTAGGGTTATTTGTTCTGGGAAAGAGGTAAGAATCCTTGATTTGAGACGGAAATGTGGTTGAAAATATGTGGATTTGGTATGGTTTTCATGGGTTTTTAGTGTAGGTTAAGATTCCATAAACCATTTTTCCAAAAACAAAGCATTTCATGAAACTTAAGGACTTAGGGTTTATGGAGAAATTTCAGGATTTTGGAGAAATTGTTAGATGAATGGAAAAATAAGTATAGAATGTTGATTATCATAGTAAATGTGTTATAATGTGTGTAGGAAACAACAAACAAAACCCAAATAAGAGATTTGAGCCCGAATCTAGTCGCGGGAACGCGAGGTAAGTGCTTTTATACAATTTACTTATTGTGTTTGAATCGCAAATGGTTAATTCTTACATGAATGATGTTTTTAATGAAAAATGGAAATGAATTGTGGTTTGATAAGTATGTAAGTGCATGTTATAAGAGAAAGAGGCTTACTAATATGAGTGGTTTTACTTGTATGGTTGTTTGATGATGATCGCTATTGATTGTACGGTTATGTTATCGCGAAATGGGTTCTTAGGAACCAAATATGTGGACATTGATGGTTTGTGTGGAAAATGTTATGTGTATGGAATGTTTAATATAAAATGTGGAAAATGGATATATGAACTAAGGTTTGATTTGCATTGTGATTCATGTTTGATGCTCATTGTGAATTGTGTGGCTAAGGCCTTGGGAATGATTCTTGTCATTCATTACATGTTGTGTGGCATCTTATGTGCATTTCGTATGAGATATGAATTGAGGGGTAAGTTGTCCATATGTGCACGGAAGATGAGTGGAGTCTCTCTTCTTATAAAATAAGGGACTGGTGTCCAATATGTGCAATGCATCGGGGATCGAGTGGAGTCTCTCCCTTGCAAAGTTAAGGCTCCAAAGCAATGCATTGTGTGAATTTCATTTGCATTTCCATAATGCATCCATTCATTGCTTATGGTTGTGGTTGTTTGAGAGCTTGGAATGCTAATGGCATGATTGAGTACATATGTGTGAACAATGCATCAGCATTGCATTAGCATTCATTTTGCATACACGATATTGATCCTATGGAAATGAATTTGTGTCGGTTATAATGATGATGAACATGACCGTGATTGATTGGTTGGACTCATGTATGAGTTATGAATGGCTTATTCTTTGAAGAAGAAATGAATGGTATTGAACGAATTATACGAATGAATGTAATATTGTATGGTTATACATTAATTGTATGAATTGTGTGATCTAAGTGAATTGGTGTTATGTATGGTAGATTGATGATAAAAAAGATATGTGTTGTTGTTCGAGATGTAATAACGGTTTGCTTTGAAAGATTGATTGTGAGTGATTGAAAATGATAATAGAAAGGAAATGATAAATGCATGTTGATTATGTTTTGATTATGTGGATTTGGGTTATTGATTCAATAATGTTATGTGTGGATTAAAGAGATATAAAATGATTGATTAAGTGTAATATGTGTTATAATGATCGATTGTGAAATGTTTGGGCTCAATTATGTGCTATTGTTGGGAACATGTTAGTGAACTAAATGGTTAAATGTATGTGTGAGAATGAGTTTGGTAATTGAAGTATGGTGTGCGTAAGTGAACACAAGTAGAATGTAAGTTATGATTATGACTATCAACTAAGGTAAGGTTAAACCATGTGTAAATTGATGTTATGGTTAGATGATTTGATCTCCATTTGGGTGTGTTGATCATATGTTTGATGGATGATTATTTTAAATTGAGGGTGTGGGTAAGTTACGCAAATGTTTTAGAGGTTGTTGATATGCTAAGTATGGAGGAATATGTGTAGGTATGACATATGACTCGGAATTAGGGAGATTTGTTATGAATGATGGTAACGTACGTTAATGAGTGGATTAATGTAAGTTACCAACTTTAAACCTACATTATTTTATACTAAACATACATTATTCATACCCTGGAAATGTGGTTTCGCGTGTTGATGAATAACGTATGTTAGGACTTGATAAACCTACGTTAATGTGGTCCGAAAACCCTATTTTGGCCTGAATAACATCCTAATGACTATCTAAGGTATCCTAATGATCTAGGATGTTATCCTTAGTGAATAAAACACCTAAAGGGAATGTATAAACATATGAATGATTTGTTGGGACATGGCTTTAAGGCGCCATTAGGGAGGATAAGCCGAGATGGCCGAGGACTCCCCTGCACCCCAGCATGTAGTGACACTGAGGGACAACCTTACTGAGTATTTAAAAATACTCACTTGTGTTTTGCTGGATTCTGTGTAGAGTGACAGGTACCAGGGATGTGACTTCGTGAGTGGCGAGGCTAGCGGTGCGATATTGAAGGTTGAGCTCCCAGTTGTTTAGTTTTGTGAATGTTTATGTATCTATACATACATTAGTATAGATGGGTTTTATATACTTATCAATTTAAATGTTTTCTAGCTTTCACATTTCAAATCATATTTAATGTATGTTTGTATTTTTTAAGTTTGGGCCAATTATGTTTTCATTTTATGTAACATTCTCAAATATGTTAGGATTGATATGTAAGGAAAATATCTCAAAATGGAATCGAATCGGATCGAAATAGGTTGAGAAATTGAATAATGCTACAGATTGCCCAGATGAGCAGTTTAAGAAATGACGTACGTTATTCTATAGGAAGAATAACACACGTTAATTTAAAATTAACACAAATTAACAGACTGCAGGACAGCTTTTAAAAAGACTCGGAAACACTTCATTTCCTCACAAAACCACTCCTAAACCGTCCTAAAAGTTCTCTCAACTTCCAGATATCTTCCCTAGGTCATCTAAACACAAAAATCATCCATCCAACATAAGAATTACTGCTGGTTTTCCACAGAATCATGCTCTAAAGGTAACATACTCCATTTTTAGGCTTTTAAGAAGATTTGCTGAGTTTGAGCTGATTTTAAGATGAAAAATGCATGTGTTTGGTATGGTTTTGATGAGTTTTAGCTGTAGATCACTAATCTATCAATTAAAAACCACAAAACACAAGATTTGGGCATGATCTAAGGAATTCAGATTTTTAAAAATTTGAGGAATTCTTGCTGTTTTAGAAAGATAAATAGTTTTAACAAGTTTGGTTGATGATTAGTAACCGATTGGATGATATAAAACATGAATTGGTTGCCTTAGGAAGAATTGGATATGGATAGGGATGCAACCAGGTCGAGTACCCGAGAAAAGTTTGAAACCCGTACCCGAACCCGTTTAATATATGAGCTACCCGACCCCGTCCCGAACCCACTGAAATAACACCCGTACCCTTCCCATACCCTAATGGTAGTACCCGCGGGTACCTATTACCCGTTTAAATACCCGTTTACATAATAAATTTTTTTACATAATAAAATTCTTATAAGCCAAACACAAATAAAATTCAAATACAAGTCTCATATGATATAAGTCATTCAATGCTTAAATTCAAATATCATCAGCAATCAACATCTTCTTCAATTGTAGATGAACAACTGGCATCCAAACTTGAGCACGAATCTACAAAAACAAAATATTAGTATTCAAAATATAACAAAATAATTGAAAATACACAAAAAAAAATAAATTGTATTGCCTTCACTATTTGACCATAGCCATTTTTGGGAGCACATCAACGCTTCTAAAGTATTTTCATGAAGTCTACTCCGATGAATACTCACAACTCTACCACCGGTACTAAAAGCAGACTCAAATGCGACAGTAGACACAGGCACGGCTAAAAAATCTCTAACAATTAATTGCAAAGTTGGATATTTCAATCCATTCACTACAAAAAATGTCTGATATTGTGACAAAAGTTTTTGTGTCAATCATATGTTAGTCACTAAAAGTACTTCTTTTGTGACAAAATTTGGGTTTTATCACAATATGTTTGATAAAATTGCTAGAATCTCTACTTTAAAATATTGTGACAACATTTCGTCACAATAAATACTTAATTTGTGATGAAGTAATTTTTGTCACTATACGCTGTCACAATATTAATCCCGCCAGTTTTTTTGGCGCCATTTCTCTAATAATATTGTGACGAAAATTTTTGAATTGACAAATTTGTCACAATATGTTTCCTGCCATTATTTGTTGTGACAAATAATTTGTGACAATACACGTTTATAGTAGTGACCATTAGTTTTGTCAAAAAAGATAGTTCGATGATGCTTTTCGTGACAAATATTTTGTCACATTATGCTATTTAATCTGACACAATATTTGTAACAAATAGTTCGTCACAACATTTGGGATAAACATTCCTTCACAATACAATCTAAATTTAGTGACAATTTCTTTCGTAACAACATATGTCCTGCCAATTTTAAATGACAAATATTTTATCATATTACACATTTAAATTTATCTAATTTGTTTTTATAATAATTTATAAAATTTTTTATATCGGAGAAAAATTATTTTTATCAATATTGAGAATATTG
>CANYCX010810684.1:0-17414 GCA_948193385.1 Breynia disticha f. nivosa
TTAATCACGAAATGATTGAAATAGTGAAGATGTTAAGTAAATGTGAATAGCACTTACAATGCGAAATGCGGATTACGCGAACGTAACGAAGAGGAATATAGTGAGTGAGGTTTTTGTTGATTTTTTCTTTGTTTTCTTGGAGAGTAGTCTAGATTTTTTGATCTGGTGGAGCCGCGTGTAGCGTAAGTGGATAGTGATTTGGGTTGAATCCGTTGTCATCCTTGAGATTTGATTGGATTTTAAGTCTTGCCCTTTTTTTATTTAATGTTACCATATGGTCCCTTAAGTTGTACTTTGTTTTGTAATTGAAAATAGTGTTGCATGAGAAAAGACAAAAATACATTTACACTTTGCTTGGAGGAAGTTGAAGTAATGGAAAGGGAGAGTGAAGAGTAAATGTGTTCTTTATTTGGAAAATGATTTAAGTTTATATTGAAATGTAAACATCTCATATTTTAATATGATAGTAAAGTATTTTGTATATAAAAAACGACTAGTGAGATAATTTGCTTGATTAGTCTCAAGGAGACTTTTAGTGTATGATCACTATCACAAAGGACTCACTGAGACATCGATTTCTTATCATTAGATGTAGTAAAAATAAATTTAAGGATTTATTTTTTTCAATAAAAATCAGTTTAATTTTTACATCACTAGTATAATTTCAGTAAAGTAAGAAAATTTCTCTTTGAAAACAGTAGTCATAGTATAATTCACCCTCACAAAGTCGTTAGTTGATCGTTTCGCAGTATCAAGAAGCATACGAACGAGTTCAACAATGACGTCAAACCTTGAGGACGACATAAAATTTTCACCAAATTACCTCACAACCCCAACCACTGTCATCAAAACGGGGCCATACATGGGCTTAAAACGCACAACTCAGCTCACATAAAACCACGCCAACTTAAACACACCGCCAGTCCTACGTGGCACAACCTCACTGGTCAACCCACCTCACTCGCCTCACCACACTGCTCCCTCACTTTCTCACCATTTTCCCTCAAAAAAAAAAAAACCAAAAGAAGAACATACAACAATGTCTGTACGCTCAACAGTGTCACGATTCCCTATAGATCAAGACTCACAGGAGGCGTCAGGGGTACCGTGGGGCCTAACCGTAACGCCGTTTTCGACCAAGGACGAAAACGGGAATCCGCCGCTGTACGGATCCGACGGACACTTGTTACCGCGGTGTGAGAACTGTTACGGTTATTTTAACACTTACTGCGAGTTAGATCAGTGGGCCTGGAATTGTGCCTTGTGCGGGACCCTCAATGGACTTGACTCTCATAACATTGCGCGCTATTCTGTTCCGCAATCTTGTCCGGAGATGACGTCATCGTTTATTGATCTCGAGATTCCGAGTATGTTTTTGAAGAGTTTTTTTTTCAATGTTTTTGCTATTTTTTTGTGTTGTTTATTTGTGATTATATGTAATGTTATTTTTTATACTTTTTTTAATCATTTTTGTTATATTTGTGTGATTGTGTTTGTTGTTTTGTGTAGTTGAAGTTGGTGAGGATGAAATGACACAAGCGAGGCCTGTTTATGTTGCGGTGATTGATTTGTCGTGTAAGTTTGATTTGAATGTAATTACGTTGTCGTGTGGGATTTTCATTTGATTGTGATTAGCTTAGAGATAATGTAGCTGAAGTTGTTGAGTCAATGTTTGAAGTGCACGGTGATGGCATATTTATAGATTCGTTGCATAAAAATAGCTATCTATGTGATGTTTTTTTTTTCCGTGATACATGTACAACAATGACATATCCATATAAACCTTGCATGAAAACGAGTTTTGTTTTAGAATTGTCTTGACCTACTATAGCATTTGATTTCTTTTAATCATTGCTTCTATTTTGAGGGATCGTTAAGTTGTGAAGTTTCTGCTTAATTTGTTTACAGCTTCAGAAGAGTTTTTGGAGCTTACTAAAAGTGCGCTACAAGCAGCTTTGGAAGGTTGACCTTTACTAGTCTTTTTTAAACTTATGTTATTAGAATTTGTATGAGGAATTTCGTTTGAGTGTGTCTTGTCCCTTCATCTTTGTTTCAGCTCTTGGTCCTGGTTCTCTGTTTGGACTTGCTACCTTCAGCCACAAAGTAGGGTTATATGATGTTCAAGGTCCTATTCCTGTTGTGAAGAATGTATTTATACCTCCAGATACGGAAGGCAGCCTTCCGATGGATCTTGAAGATGTCATGCCTTTGTTACAATTCTTGGCTCCTGTAAGTGACTGATACTTTTCTCTTCTTGAAGCATCTGTCATTTGCTATTGTTGTTTTCTTACGCTCGTTGCCTTCATAATTCTTACTGATATGTAAGATTATTCTTTGTTACAAATAGCTTTGTTAGAATGAATGGTTTACTTGGATATTGGTTTTTCATTGTCTCGTCATTTATCTGACGAAGTCTGAACTATGCTTTTTACTGTTGATGTCATACTAAGTTCAGTTTGCCTTGTAGGTGGAAACTTGTAAAGACCGTATTACTGCTGCACTTGACACTCTTAGGCCAACAACTTCATGGGAAAGAACCTCAGGGGCAGGTCAAGGAATAGATGGTGTTCTAATGGGTGGTCGAGGTTTTGGTGTTGCAATGGAAGCCCTATTTAAGTACCTGGGATCAGAATATGGAAATACTTTTGCTTTAGGTTTGTGCAAACATTTTATCTACATCATCCTTGTTGTAGGAATTGTTCCATGGTCCCCCTTGCACAATTTAATGTAACGGATGTCTTCTGATTGGAAATAATTGCAGCGAGAGTTTTTGCCTTTTTATCTGGTCCTCCTGATTATGGAGCTGGGCAATTAGACACGAGAAGATATGGTGAACAATATGCTAGTAAAGGTGAAGATGCGGACAGGGCATTACTTCCTGAACAGACACCCTTTTACAAAGATTTGGTAATCTGATTTGGATTTTTGTACTCTTCTGTATGGTCTTAATTGTTAGTTTACAACAATGTAAACATTATTCTGTAACTTTTCAGGCTGCTGTTGCTGTTCAAGCTGGTGTTTGTGTGGACATATTTGCTGTCACAAATGAATATACAGATTTGGCCTCCCTTAAATTTCTTAGTATTGAAAGTGGTGGTTCATTGTTTCTGTATTCGAACACTGATGATTCAACTCTTCCTCAGGACATGTGAGTATTTGAGGTCTTGATATTAGTGCTCATACTTTATACCAGCCGAAAAACATTGGTTTTTGGTTTTGTTTGTTATCTGAAGATGTATGTATAATTTTACTGCTTGTTATGACTAGTCTTGCGGTGAGTCAATACCAAGGGGCTCTTTTATTGAGGTAGTAGTTCTTTTTCGTTGTCCTTCTGCAGGTTCCGGATGCTTAGTAGACCATATGCTTTTGGTTGTGTATTACGCTTGAGAACATCTTCTGAGTTTAAGCCTGGTCATTCTGTAAGTCTCTGTTTGTTTCTTTCAAGTTTTGACAAGTTGGTCTGTTTTTTAATTATAATCTCTATATTGCAGTATGGTCATTTCTTCCCAGACCCACAGCATGAGAATGTTCAACACATTATATGTTGTGATTCTTATGCCACATATGCTTATGACTTTGATTTCACAAATAATGTTGGATTTGCCAGGTATTTACTTAATTCTGATTTTTATGCTACATATGCTTATTGCTTTGACCTTTCTACTAATTGGCTCTTCACGTGGTACATTATCTGGTGAGTATTTGAGCATCAGATACTGGCAGTCATTATTTCTATTGCTGGTCCTTTAGGGTCTAATTAATGAAAAAGAATACTTCTTTTGCTAATTTATCTCGAGACAAGGCTAACATGACTTTTGTAACATTTTCAAGCTACAATGAAATTGGTGAGGAACTCTAATTGGAATGACAAATCAAGAAATGAAATGCAGATTCATTGTTTTTGTAGGTATGCATCAGAACAACCTGTTGTACAAATTGCCTTTCAATATACTGTGGTTGTCCCTCCAGAAGAGCTTTCAAGCTCAGGATTGCGTTCTCCAAGTAGGTATGCCACAGTTGATATATTTGCTGTCAACTGCTTTTTGAAGATGTCTGAATGTTCTCTTATGTGTGACATTTCTATGCAGAGGCAAGCATTCCCTTAAACGGCGATTAAGAATCCGTACTTTGGTATTTGGGATTGCTCGGAATATTAATGAACTCTATGACAATGTTGACCCCGAAGTTGTTTTATCTGTGCTTGTTCACAAGGTATCTCCCTCGTCTTGCATCTAATTTTTTTAAATTGGGAACAGAACTTGACGACTTAGTTATTCTCAAATTCTCATTGCTCAAGAAAGGTGTAAAATAAATATTGGCATGTACCTTATGCATTTTATTCATATATAGGTAATATTAGCTTCTTTGGAAGAAGGAGTTCGGGAGGGTAGGATGTTGCTTCATGATTGGCTTGTAATCCTGACTGCTCAATATAATGATGCGTATAAAATTGTTCAGTTTAAGAATGGAGGTTCGCTAACTTCTCAGATAGATGTCGCATTCTCACAATGCCCTCAACTGCAGCCATTGCCTCGCTTGGTTTTTGCTTTACTTCGAAATCCTCTTCTCCGTTTCCATGAAGAAGGTGTTCACCCCGACTATCGGATCTACCTGCAATGCCTTTTCAGGTATACAGCATCTAACGTCTGGAGCCGGGCAAGATTTGTTTTCTGAAAAGTTTTTAGTGTTATATAATATTCATAGCAAATCTCGTCTTATACACTAGTTCAAGCCATGAATCTTTGGTGCATTGATTCTCATGCTTTGCGGTTTTGTATTCCTACTTCCTTCGCAGTGCTCTAGAACCAAGCTCCCTACATCGTGCTGTTTACCCAGTTCTGATGTCATTTTCTACACCTGATAAGCAAGCATATCCACGCCACTCTTTGAGTCGTGCAGCTCTAATTACCAGCGGGAGTCCTATATTCTTCCTAGATGCTTTTACAACTCTTGTTGTCTTTTACTCGTCAACAGCAGATCCTGCCCTTCCTTTCCCTCCACCGCAAGATTGTAAGTTCAAATATTCGTCACTCGTTCTGCAATCATTTCTTTCAGAACTCTTCTTTTGTTTTTATACAAGAATTATATGTGCTCAGGTTTATTAAGAAGTACAATCAACAAGCTGAAGCAAGACAGGAGCATCACTCCAAAACTGATATTCATCCGTGGAGGCCACGATGATGCATCAGTATTTGAGAACTACCTCATCGAGGAGCAGGATGTGGATGGCAGCGGCTTCACTAGCGTCATGGGGTTTGTTTCTTTCCTAGAAGATGTAACCCAAAGTGTGATGGAGTACATGAAATAGAAAGAGTTACGTCGCCAAGCACAAGGATTGCGGGCATGAATGTCACCGCTAACATCCACTTAAACGCACGTCGTGTAGAGGAAGAAGCGCCTGTATCTTCGGCATCAATTCAAATTTACCGAGTTCTGTAACTTAACAATAGTTTGAATCATGACGATGTATCAAATGTGTTTTCTTGATTGGAGATCGAAGAAACACAAGCTCCCTTTCTAGTACAAGTTATAGAGAAATGAAAACACAATTTTGTACATCAAGGATGTAAACATGCAGAAATTTTTTCTTTATTACAGAATTGAAGTTGTAGAACTCAGCTGAATTGTTATTTACAGGTTTCGAACCAAGACCAGTAAATCGCCTATTGGTCCAATTTAGTTTTTGCCTTTCAGATCTTGATGTAAGTAAACTGGTATCAATATGACTGAAAACAGATAACCGATTTTGGTTTTAAATATTAAAAAAAAAATCATTTGTTAATTTAAATAATTTTTTGTATATATATTATTTTTAGATTCCTGTTTGATTAATTAAATCAATCACCTGTCCAGTTTTTCCTTGTTATGTCAATTTTTCATTTCATAAGAGCTGTCGATGCATGTTGTCACAAAAACCAATAGTTTCGAACCGAATGGTTCGACCTACGGTTGTGTTACTAATTCAACCAACCAATTAAAAAAAATGAAAAAGAAAAAAGCTAATTAGAACATTTCAAAATGGCATCGACATAATTCGTACTCTCAAGCTCTCTCAATTTGCCACATCACACGTCTCTATATCTGGTAAACCTCTCTCTCTTAACTGCTATTTTTCATAAAGATTCAAATTCCACATTGTAATTTTAATAAAAATGCTATTTTTATTGCACTTGTTCATTTTTTGTGATTGATTAATAAAGTTTCAATCTTTTCCATGCTTGAACTTGAGCTAACTCTTAACTTTCGTTCTTTGGTATATACACGTTACTGGGTTAGTGTGAAAATTCGATTTTTTTTTTCTAAACTTTTTATATATTTCTTTAGTAATTTTGTTTTATCCTAGATTTAGTTGAGCTAACTCTTAAATTTTGTCTGAGATTTATTTTCATGTTAATTCGTTATGCATATTTAGTAATGTTGTTTTATCTTTGATTTTAGTTGCTGTTGTTGGATTTATTGTGTTATAGTAATTCTTGAGCTCATTTGAATTAGATGTGTTAATGTAAATGTAGCAGAAAAATGTCAGATTTGTTTTTATGTTTTGCTTTGAATAATAGTCTTTATGGTTTCATTGTTTTGTTGCTTTATCTGATTTGTACTGACACTTAAATTTGTATGTGCTGTTATTTTTCCTGGATTTCTGCTTCTGTTATGGAATTAAATGGTGTGGATTGAAGCAGGTTAATGCTTCGACTTGCCTCTCTTATTATATAATGCCACCTTCATATGCCTCATAATTCTCTATCAGAAATCCTTTTTAGCTTATCTTTGTCGAAACTGCAAAAAATATTCTCATTGTTCCTTTGAACAGAAAAATGTCTTTCACATCAAATTGCCTCGAGTCTTATCACGTTAAACTGTTGCAGTTGAGATTCATAATAACTAATCCTTTTTACCCTTTCATTTTGTTTCCACCTTTAAAAATGTGTATACTTCTTCCCTTGAATTCTTCTGGCCTTTGTGGCTTCTTCACAGTTTATCTGCGAGATTCTTTGCTTATATTCATAAAATGCCGAATGAAAAGGGAAATGTGTTAGTAGCTGATGATGAGTCCAATGAGAAGATTGATTTTGATGAAGAGCATGATACTGAGGAAGAGGTTGAGTATGAGGAGGTGGAGGAAGAAGAGGAAGTGGTAGAAATTGAAGAGGAAATAGAGGTGGAAGAAGAAGTTGAGGATGACGAGGATGATGATCTTTCAGATGGTGCTGAAGCTGAAAAGAGTAGTCAAGGTGGCAAAAAGGTTGATAATGAAGATGAGAAGAAAATATGGGCTGAGCTTCTTGCTCTACCACCCCATGGTTCCGAAGTATATATTGGCGGGATTCCTCATAATGCTTCTGAGGATGATTTGAAGGGATTTTGCGAATCAATTGGAGAAGTTACAACGGTGAGATACATTTTTATCATTGTGTCTATCCACTTAATCTTTCTAAATGAAAAAAGCTACACAAGTGTTTCTTTGTAATGACAGGTCAGACTCATGAAAGACAAAGATTCAACCGAGAACAAAGGCTTTGCTTTTGTGACCTACAGAAATGTTGAATTGGCTTCTAAAGCAATTGATGAGCTGAATCATGCTGAATTCAAGGTGCAGTTGCTTCAAGTGAAAGATTATCTATGTTTTCGTGTATAAGTGATCATTTTGTATGCATATGTAGTTATTTGACATGAGGGACGGTGTTCATTGTGGATAGATGTTATCCTTAATATTTTGGAAACATTAAAAAGAACATTGTTTTTCTTGCTTCGTTTTGTCGTCCACAATTCTAGTTGGCGACATCTATATCTATTAGTGTTGGCACTTTAGCATTGCTTTGTTCCTAAATTCTTTGCTTCCTTCTCTCTTCTAGGGCAAAAAAATCAAATGTTCAACAAGTCAATCAAAGAAAAAATTGTTCCTTAGTAATATTCCCAGAAGCTGGGGAGAGGAAGATCTAAGGAAGGTTTTAATGGAGGTTGGTCCTGGATTTACTGCAGTAGAATTGGTGAAGGTCAGTGCTCTGAAAAACTTGCTAATCTTTGTTGTCGTTTTCTTAGTTCTGTGCATTTTTAGCCCGAGCGGCAATTATGATTCACACTCATTAGTCATATTTGGTTATTGATGTGTCTCCATGCTCAGTGCCTATGCTTCACTTTGTTTCAGGATACAAAGAACTCAGGTAAGAACAGAGGGTTTGCTTTTATTGACTACTACAACAATGTTTGTGCTGAATACTCAAGACAGAAGATGTTGAACTCAAGATTTAAGCTAGGTGATAATTCTCCAGCTGTAAGCTGGGCTGATTCTAAGCATTCCGATTCTCCCACTTCTTCAGCTTCTTCACAGGTCTTTGAGAAGTTATCTTTGCTTGTTTACACTCATTTTATGACAAATGATGTAATTGATTGAATTGCAGGGTATCATCTAACTGAAATGGTTTCCCTCTTTGATCAGAAATTTTCTTAACTGATTTGATGTTATATATCATCTTCTTATTGAAGCTTCACTACAGGGCCTTAGAATACTTGAAAACCGTCAATGAAATTCGGACTGTGATGCTTTCACGTAATTTGGTAGAATATGGTAAAGGCAATTTTGATCTAATGTCTTGTTATTGAGAATGTTTTCAAGTGTAAGTCTTATCGAGCAAGTGATTGCGGCTAACTTAAAGTTGAACTTACATGTTCCTTCACGTCGATCTTTTAGTCAATAAAGAAAGTTATGGGAAGCCTATCTCAGTGTCATCTTATGCTGCATCATGGGATGTCTTCAATTCAACTCATGTTTGTCAATTAACTTGTAATTTTATGATGCAGGTCAAAATAGTTTATGTCAAGAATTTACCAAAGAATGTTCTTCAAGATCAGTTGAAGAAGTTATTTGAACCCCATGGAAAAATCACAAAAGTGGTTCTACCACCAGCTAAGCCTGGACAGGAGAATAATAGAATTGCTTTTTTACATTTTGCAGAAAGATCAAGTGCCGTGAAAGCACTAAAGAATACTGAAAAATATGAACTAGACGGTGATTATTCATTACTCCACACATATATTGCTACGAAGCAAATCAACCTTTTATTTATGTTCTTGGTGTGCGTTGCTTATAGGCCAAGTTTTGGAGTGCTCATTTGCTAAACCTCAGGCGGAGCAAAAGTCTACTGGAGGAGTCTATGCATATGGGTCTAATCTTCTACCGAATTACCTTCCTCAAATTGGTTATGGTTTGATGGGGGGGCCCTTTTGTGATTTTGGAGCAGGATATGATCCAGGCTTTTCACAGGTAAGATAGTTTACATTTCATGCATTTTTTTGCTGGTTTATTATGTCTGTCTTTTTATGAGGTCATACCGTGAACTTTGTTACTA
Organism: Breynia disticha f. nivosa; assembly: GCA_948193385.1. Taxonomy (NCBI): domain Eukaryota; kingdom Viridiplantae; phylum Streptophyta; class Magnoliopsida; order Malpighiales; family Phyllanthaceae; genus Breynia; species Breynia disticha. The sequence continues at coordinate 9,348 of CANYCX010810684.1, forward strand.
ATTTGATCAAGATACAAGCGTGGCATCCCTTTCTGTGTTAAGATGTAGCTCACCTAATGTAGCTCACCTGACTCTTTAAAATTGTTTTGAGTTTGATCTTCTGGCTTATCCAGCGCTCCATTGATCAACATGGAATTTGCGTATCTTGTTCAAGTCTTCATTGTTAATAAGTGTGTTTGCAATCTCGTGTAAGATTGCCGTTGTTTTTATAGTTCCCAAGACGGTGTAGTCAGATTTTGCTTTATAAGCTTTTCAATTGTCGATACAGGTGTGCTGATGTAGCTATTGCTTGTAGCTGCTGATATATACCATTTTCTTTGCTTCGAAGCGCGCTAATGTGGCCGATCTACTTGTTCTTCACTTGAATCATTATGTCATCTCCATTTTAATATTTGGAGTAGGCACATTTGTATATGATCCCCTTAATGATTTTGCTCTTAACAGTTAGTGTCTTCTCCTATGAACTCGACAATTTTCAACTGACGAAGAGATTTTTATTTTCGGCAGACATTAGGATACGCAGGGGGAGCTCCATCTGGCTTGGCTATGAGGCCGATGCTGCTACCCGACGGGCAGATTGGATATGTGCTGTAAGCTATCTATAAATCTTTGGTTTCAAAATCTGATTGTGTTGATCATGTTATTTCCGTAACAACAGCACTCCTGCCACACTGTTATGTTCATCTAGTTGTCTTGTTTTGTAGCGCTTCGCGTTGGTCCTGCCATTTTTTTGCAGCTTCGACCAGATAGCATGACTTAATATGATTTTTATATACTGAACTGATCTGACAATTGATGGCTCTTTGTTCTTAATGCAGGCAACAACCTGGATTACAGACACCGCCGCCACCTCCGCCTTCATATCAGAAGGGCACCTTCAGCGGAGGTAGCAAGAAAACTGGCGACGGTTCCGGCAGGGTTAGACATAGGCAAGATGGAAGCCATGGAAGAAGATATCGCCCATATTAATTATCTTGTGTTAAAAGAACTTACAATTGTGCTCCATCGATGAATGATAACGATAACTCGAAAATTCTTATCGCACTGTTCTTCAATTATATTTACGACACGAAGCTAGTAACATAAATTTAACTTGATTTTTAATAGAAATAACATAATACAATTACGACATGGCTAAGAACATGAAAATAAATCCTATCAGCACGAGCAGAAAAAAAATCTACTCTTGCTAAAAATTAGTAACTTGATTAAGAAAAGTAATTGTAATGCAAAACTCAAACGTAAAAGTAGGATAAATAATTTCTAACTCAATAACACGATTAATAAATATACGATTAGATCAATACCGCTTATCTCTACCAGTCTTCGATTTCGACCACAGCACGACGAGAACATGTTGGGAAGTTCAGCAACTTGCTTCCAAATTTCATCATGGTATCCTCTGATCCTCTGGCACTTACAGTCATATTCTCCAAAACAATTGCATTGGTCAGCAAAAACTTTGCCAGTAAGAAGAACTCATTCATACCATATTCAAACTGCTTCTCCACTACAACATAGCTAATCTTGACGTTCTTTAGGAGCAAGTTAACTTCACTTTGCATGATCTTATATGTCCAGAAACATTTCTTCGCCTCATACGCATTATCTTTTCCTGAAAGCAATGGCAGAAAGTATTCTTGGTCGTGGTCGTACAATTCTATTGACAGTGTTTCCAAATGGATTAGGTTTGTTAGCAGACATGCTATTCCTGCCATGTCGTCTTTCGTCAAAGATGTATGAATTTGCAGGAACTTAATGGCTGTAGGCAATGAACATGGCGACTTATTCAGCTCTAGAAAAGAGAGAACCTGAAGAACCCATTCCCCTATACTGACAGCTTCAATGGCGGAAAGATCGTTAAGGAGATATGTCAGCATTTCTATCTGGTCAAGCACAAAAGGTTCCTCATTATCATCGTAAAAATCCAGGAAGCAATCAGATAAAAGTTTTGCGTTCAGAACTCTGCATTTAATCCACTTCATGCCACCTGAAAGAACAAGTGAAAGAAGATTTGGAGCGAAAATTTTAAGCGTTCCTCTTCCATAGTAGTGATCAATCACCAATTTTCTCAAAGATTTGTTGTTGGTTAAATTGATCCGGGAGCATCGCTTGATCCTGGATAACTCTAAGAACTTCAGAGAAGGACAACCTGATAAGACTTCTTTCATTGTTTTGTTAGATAACTTCACGAAATCCAACGATAAGCTTTGCAGCGACTTCCAATTTACGAATCCATTCGTGTTGATGCAGCAATCTGTCAGAGCGAGTTTTTTCAAGGAAGGATTCGAATAAAAGTATTGTGGCAGTTCATAATAGACTCCTTCGAAATCAAGGATGAACTCTGTCACGCTGGCTAAACTCAGAAGCCTAATAACTCTAAGAAACCTGACCTCGTCACTTGGATCACTCTTATCATTGCAACATATGATGACAGAAACTCTTTCAAGATTACGGCGCTCGTGAAAACAGACAGTTGTGTAAACGAATTTCATGGTGGATTGCTCGAAATTGAGACGAGGAGCTTGAGTCCACAAGTAAGCAAATCGTTTCGCAAGAATTCCTGTTCTTACTGCAGTTTTTGCATCCATAAACGAGAGGATACGGAGGATAATTGAGTCCTGCAGGTTGCTGATTCTATCTTTCTGACTACATGGGAAATTGAACTCCATGGTGATTGTGATGAAACCTGAGCAAATACAGAGATCAAAATTCAAACCTTCAATCAATATTCTTCATTAAATCCAAAAAAGGAACAAGCGGTATCTTACGTTAAGATCAACAAACCTTCAAAATCCGAATGGTTGAATGCAAATTTACTACGGAAGTAAAAACGAAAGAATCTGTAATTCAATAGGGCATGTATAGTGTATAGTATCAGAGTTATAAACAAAACTCTAACAAGGCATGTTCTTATTCTGGAAAACCTGCAAATATGTCGCTGCATTATAATCTTATTTTTCGGCAGAATCTCTGTATTATAATCTTACTTTTCGTCAGAATCTTTATTTTAATTCAAGAAAAAAATGGAATTGGTTTTATTTATTTATTGGTTCCATCAAAAAGAGCTTCCAACTTGGTGGTTGTAATCGAACTAAATCACTTTTCTAGTTACATCAGAAATTTTACGGGCTACGGCAGTAACTTCTTTGGCAAACAATCCTAATGCGTTTCGATTTCTCATGAACCACAAAACGAAAACATTAATCAGTAAAAAGTGGTAAAAAATAAATTGCGATAATGTGATTTTGAATAAATAATCTGACTAAACATGCATAGCATTTAAAAATCTTTACATAACAAAACAGAAACTAAAATTGTGTTCTTCTACCAATCATAAATGACCAATCTAATAATCAATGATTTTAACTACAACAGAAGGAGATGATCTTGGGAAACTGTGTAACATGTCCTTCAATTCGATTAAATAATGTATTGACCCTTGCACGGTTATAGTCATATTCTCCAAGAACTTTGCATTCTTCAACAAAAAATCTGCTAGGAAGAGGATATTATTTAGATCATATGGAAATAGCACGTCCTGATACTCGTTGAGTCCGAGAATTTCGACAGTCTTTAGGTTTTCCATGATCTCAGATGAGCAGTAGCTTTTGTTGCTTAGGCACACCTGATGTTGCTCTGGGAAACTTGGCACAAAGTAACGTCCGTCATAGTCCCGTATTTCTAGCACTAGTTTCTCCAAGCGATTTAGGTTTCTTAGCAAGTACGCGACACCAATCAAGTCATGAGCTGTAAAATATGAACGTAGTTTCAAGAATTTAACTGTCTTGGACATCGGACATGGCAACTCGTTCAGCTTCATCAAAGTGAGAATCTGAATAACCCTTTCCCCTATAGTAATTGCTTCAATGTGAGAGAGATCGCTAAGGAGAGATGTCAAATCTTTTATCGAGGTGTGATCAACCAAGTTCTCAGCTTCATAAAAATCCAAACAGCAATCAGTCGAGGAATTTATATTCAAAATTTTGTATTCAAACCACCTCCTGTAACGTAAAAGAACGAGTGATTGAAGACTTGGAGCGGAAATCTCAAGCTTGGGGAAAGTATAGCATTCATCGATCACTAATTTCCTCAAACATCTGTTGTTGGTCAAATCCATCGAACTGAAACAATAACACTTAGATAACACTAATAACTCTACAGAAGGACAACCTGATATGATATTTTTCATTGTTTGGCCAGGCAGTAACACATCTGTCAAGGATAAGCTCTGCAGCGACTTCCAGTTGACGATTCCATTTGTTTGGAGTTTACTACGCGTCAGGGTGAGTTTCTTTAGAGTTGGATTCGAATAAAAGTGTTTGGGCAATCTGTAAGTCCGATCCAACTCAAGGACAAGCTCTTTCACCCTAGCAAAACCCAAAAGCTGAATAATTCTACGAAATTTAATCTCTTTTTTGGCAGAACTTTCACCATCACGACATGCTCGGATAGAAACTTTTTCTAGATTAATGCGCTTGTGAAAACAAACTGTAGTGTTAATGATATCCATGGTGGATTGCTCAAAATTCAGACAAGGAGCTTCAGTCCACAAATTAGCATATCGTTTTGACAAAATCTCACTTCTCACTGCATCTTTTGCGTCCATAAAAGAAAGGATATGATGGATGATTGAATCCGGCAAATCACTCATTCGATCTTTATTGCATCTCTGTTCAATTGATTCGCAACTGACGTTAACCATGATGAAACCTGACAAATACAATGGGTTAAAATCCATGTCGTGTACATACAAACATATCATGATTAAGCATATCGAAATCATAATCACATCAGACCAAATTCTTCGTCAACAACATGGCATAAACATCACAAAAAGAAATTCATAATATTGGCGATATCTGTGTTTAAATCCTAATTGCAGAAACAAACTTACCAGCGAAACAAGAAGTAAGAGAGTCTTTACCTGAACAGAACAGTCAAAAAGCAGATGGTGTATGCAATGCTGCGACTGGAATGCACCTCTTGAGAAAGTTTGATTCTTATATAGGTAATGTCCGAGTCATACACAAACTCTAATACGGAATTCTCTTATTTTGGAAAACGAAGTCTCTACATATATTATAATTAGGAGTGAACAATAAATCGATGGATGAATATAAATATAATATTTTAAAAATCGATTTGGTTGGTTCGATTGTTGTTTTGTCAATTAAAAAATTAAATCAAATCGAATCGAAATATATATATATATATATATATGGTATTTTAAATTAATAAGTGTAAAATTTAAATAAATTATTGTATTAAATTTTAATCAGATTGATTAAATTAAATTGGCTAGATGGTTAACAAAGTTGAACGATTTATTTAAAGGTGATTCAACTACAAATCTCATGAACATAAAAACTAAACTCATCAATTCAATTAATAGTTTGAAAAAAAAATCGACTCAAACTAAACCATGTGTACCCCAAATCATAACCTTATTTTTTCGGTGAGAAAAACTTAAATACCACAAATGTTTTATATGAAAATTGAAAAGAGAAAAAATTAAGTTTAAGTCAGGCAGGACCACAAGGGTGACAAAGCTCTCCCAACCGAGTTTTAACGCAGATGTATAGTCAAGATTCGAACTCGAGATCTCTGATGAAGCTAGAACAACCCCACGCCAATTGATCTATCGAAAAGGACGTTTGAACAATCCTAATGCGTTCTTGCTTTCTCATGAATCAAAGAACGAAATGAATATATGATTCTTGAATAATTGGTAAAAATTAACAAACGAAAATGTAATTTTGTAAAGAAAATGTCACTGCAACATAGCATTAGTAAACAGAAACTCAAATTCTGTTCTTCTAGATGACCAATCTAACAATCCATGATTTTCACTACAGCAGAATGAGATGATCTTGGGAAACCGAGCAACTTGTCCTTCAATTCCATTAAATAATGCATTGATCCTCGAGCTTTTATAGTCATATTCTCCAGAAACTTTGCATTCTTCAACAGAAACTCCACTAACAAGAGGATATGCTTTAGAACATATGGAAGTTGTATATCTAGATCAACGCCGAGTCCAAGAATCTCCACAGTCCTTAGGTTCTCCATGATTTCAGATGAGCAGTAGCCTTCGTTCTTTAGAGACACCTGATGTTGCTTATGAAAATATGGCACAATATAACGTCGGTCATAGTTCCGTATTTCTATGACTAGTTTCTCCAAGCGATTTAGGTTTCTTAGCAGGTACGCTACACCAATCATGTCATCCGCTGTAAAATTCGAACGCAATTTCAAGAACTTAATTGTATTGGACAGTGGACATGGCAACTCCTTCAGCTTCATCAAAGAAAGAATCTGGATAACCCATTTCCCAATAGTAATAGCTTCAATGTGAGAGATATTGTCAAGGAGAGATGATAAATCTTTTACCATGGTATCTTCAGCCAACCACTTATTTTTGAAAAAATCCAAGCAGGCATTGGTCAAGGAATTCACTTCCAAAAGCTTGTATCGAGAACAGTTCGTGCGACCTAAAAGAACAAGTGATTGAAGATTTGCAGCAGAAATTTTAAGCTTTTTGTATGGATAGCAGTTATCAATCACCAATTTCTTCAAACATCTGTTACTCAAATCGAATGACCAGATATAAAAACACTTAGATAACACTAACAACTCTATAGAAGGACAACCTGATATGATATTTTTTATTGCTTGGCCATCCACAAACACATGTGTCAAGAATAAGCTCCGCAGCGACTTCCAATTGACGAATCCATTTGGTTCGAGGCTACCAAGCATCAAGGAGATTTTCGTGAGAGATGGATTCGAATAAAAGTGTTGTGGCAATCTATAATAACCATCTAATTCAAGGATAACCTCTTTCACCTTTGCCAAACCCAGAAGCCAAATAAATCTGCAAATTTCAGTCTCTTCATGATAACTATTACGATATTTGATGACAGAAACTTTTTCGAGATTGCAGCGCTTGTGAAAACAGATTGTAGTGTTGATGCTTTCCATGGTGGATTCCTCAAAATTGAGACAAGGAGTTTCAGTCCACAAGTAAGCAAATCGTTTTGACAAAATCCCGCTTCTCACCGCATCTTTTGCGTCCACAAAAGAGAGAATATGCTGGATGATTGCATCTGGCAAATCACTCATCCGATCTTTTCTATGTGTCTGTTTGACTGATTCGCAACTCACGGTGACCATAATGAAACCTGGCAAATACAGTGGGGCTAAATTCTAACTTCTTGGATCAAAATATCTGCATTAAACATAAGATAAGAGACAACCATGATAATGAGTTAATGACCCACTACTTAGAACATGTCCAGTCTAGCAGTAGTTATTTAGTCATGTGTTGCAGTTATATTATCTTATATTCTTATGTATTATATAAACTACAGAACTCAGGAATGAATATTATCATTGAAAGTAAATTAATTTTCTTGTCTAAATCTCTGCCTTTTCTCTGCCCTCTCTTCTCCTCCTCCTTTCTCTTACTCTCGTCTCTCCTCAACTCTCTTTTCTGCCCTTTTCTCTTCTTCTTCTTCTTCTCCTTTATCACTCTCCCCTGTTCTAATCTCCCTCTTAAACAATTTTCTCTTCTTAAATTATTTGGATTCCAAACAATTGGTATCAGAGCTCTTCCCTAAATACTCTGATTACAACCTTTCACATCCAAATGGCCAACTTTAATACATGGAAATCGACCATTGAAATACAACATGCAGAAACTATGAAAAAAATAGAGGATAATCACCAAGAGGTGATGGCTCTTTTGAAGTCTTTGATCAATCAACAAGATGGGCACTGTCAATGATCTTCTCATTCTTCAATAGATGAAACAGTAGGTATCATCCATCCCTTCAAAGATGCCTCACTAACTCAAATTCAACACGAGCAGGAACCTGGTTCTTTTGAAGGAAATGTGTTTGAAGAACTACGAGTGGAGGAGTTAAGAATGTTGGATTGGACAAGCGGTCCAAATCAATTGAACATGGAGTCTAAGGATTTTGGACGCTTCAACTAAGGTGAAGAATTTATTGTTGTAAATGAAAGCTCATTAAGCACAATAAAGAATGATACAATGATTCAGGT
>CANYCX010810875.1:0-15869 GCA_948193385.1 Breynia disticha f. nivosa
TTGTAAACTGTGTTAAAAGAAATGAGATGTACATATTCATGAAGCATGAGTTTTTTTTATTTCTTGTGCTTTTATGTTACAATTTTCGTTATATATCAAAACTTTGATTTTCAAGTTCGAGTGTCACTTGACGGAGGGGAGGATATACACAAGTGATAGTCGAATTTGGGGGTCACATTTAGTGGTATCAGAGCCTAGGTTGTTAAAACCTTGGTTCATGACATTATTGGTTTTATTCTGGTTTTCTAAACTAGTTTTACATAGCATGCATGCATGTTTACAATTGGTCATGTACATTGTAATTACATAGAGTCTAAATAGGAGTCCCTATTTCTTTTTCTTAAATTATAATGGAAGAAGGACAAAGTGAGAGTGCACATGAAGCCATCGATTCTCTCGAGTCGGTACAAGGGAATGTGAATGCCCCTATAGCAAGTGAGCAAGCACCATCTAATCCTTAAGTACAAGCCTACGCTCAGCCTCAGGCTGTACAACAGTTCCTAGATATTATAGGAGCTATCGTGAGGGAACAGTTACCTCGAGATTAGAGGGTAGCTCTCGATAAAAATTTTGAGCAAATTCGAAAGTTGGGAGGCAAAGCTTTTGCTGGTACAACGGATCCTTCAATTGCCGAGGATTGGATGAGGGACACAGAAAGAGTTTTGAGGAGAATGTAGTGCACCTCTGTCCAAAAGGTTCTGTACGCTACATCCTTGCTTGAGGGTGAAGCGATCAACATGTGGGAAATGGTTCCCGAAATTTTGGTCGAGCCTCTTACTATGACGTGGGAGAAATTTCAGAAAGCCTTTGCTGAGAAGTATACTCCACCAGTGTACATAAGAGAGAAAAATGCCGAGTTTCTAAAGTTAGAAGAAGGGGATCTTTCTGTAGCTGAGTATGAGGTGAAGTTCACTCGTCTTTCTCAGTATACACCAGGGTAAGTGGCCACTAATGAAGTCAGTAGGGACCGATTTGAAATGTGTCTGAAAAAAGAGATTAGTCTCTTGTTGGCTGTTCAACCCCCTACCTATTCAGCTCTATTGACAACTGCTATACGAGCTGAGAAAGTTCTTGGCATATCAAAACTGCTAGAGACCAAGAAAGCCAAGCAAGAAGGAAGCTCTGGTGGGGCTAAGAGTGCAAGTGCTCAAGGATCTAGAGTGACCAAATTTAAGAGGTTTGGTAGCAGAGGAGCGCGTTCTGCAGGGAGACCATTCTCGAGACGCAGTGAGAAGAGTGTCTCAGATGGCCGAAAAAGGGAGGACATAGTTTGTTAATATTGTCAGAAAAGAGGGCATACAACGAAGAGTTGCTTCCAGAAACAGATTGATGAAGCAAGGGCTCAGCATTCCCAGAGCAGTGTGGGGACAATTAAAGGAGCGTCGTTGGAAGTAGAGGCAGGGGATCCTATTTTGGTTGAGCGGGATCACATGCCAGAGGTTCTCGTTCTCACCAGCCACCAGCCACAATAGCACCGCAGGCTAGAGTGTATGCCATATCTCAAGCTGATGCGGTGGAGGACCCTAATGTTATGTCTCACAAGGTTTACATTTCGGGTCTTTCTATATGCATGCTTATAGATTCTGGTGCCTCATGCTCATTTATTGATTACGATAATGCTTTAAAATTCAATGTGGGGTAGAGTCCTTAAACTATGTGATAGAGAAATCGATGTTGTCCGGAGAAATAGTTCGAGTGAAAAAGGTGGTGAAATCATGTCTAATAGTGATAGACGATCACGAATTTCATACGGATTTGGTAGTGACTCAGTTAGAGAATTTCGGACTGATTTTGGGAATGGACTGGCTCACGAAACATAGAGCTGTTTTAGATTGTTTTTCCAAGGAATTGTTGATTGAAGTTGATGGGCAGAAAGAAGGGTGTGAGGCATATTTGGCTAGTGTCATGGACACTATGCAACCTAGTGTCAGAGTGTTTGAAGTACCCGTAGTGTGTGAATACCCCGATGTGTTTCTGGACGATCTACTTGGATTACCTCCTAGTCGGGAAGTAGATTTTGAGATAGAAACTGTACCGGGAACAACTTCAATATTAATAGCACCTTATTGGATGGCCCCAACCGAATTAGAAGAGCTGAAAAAGCAACTAGAAGAATAGCTCGATAAATCATTAGACCGAGCATTTCTCCGTGGGGAGCACCCATGCTGTTCGTGAAAAAGAAGGATGGGAGTATGTGGTTATGTATTGACTACCGCGAGTTGAATCGGGAAACAATAAAGAATAAATATCCATTCTCTAGGATTAATGATCTGCTGGATCAGTTGAAGGGGGTTGTTGTGTTTTCAAAGATCGACTTAAGGTCAGGGTATTGATAGTTAAGAGTGGAGGATAAGTCTATACCGAAGACAGCATTCCAGACTAGGTATGACCATTTTGAATTCACGGTGATGTCATTCGAATTGACTAACGCGACAGCAGCATTTATAGCCCTCATGAATAAAATTTTTCAACCTCATCTGGATACTTTTGTTATGGTTTTCATTGACGACATCCTCATTTATTCGAGGAGTTGAGAGGAACATGAGGAGCATTTAAGGATGGCATTGCAACCAATGAGAGCTAAACAGATGTATGAAAAAATCTCTAAGTGTGAATTCTGGTTGGAGGAGGTCGCATTCTTAGGTCACTTGATCAAAGGACAGGGTGTTCAGCAGAATCTATCCAAAGTTATGGCAGTGGAGGAGTGGAAACTGCCCAAAAATGTGACAAATTTGAAGCTTCCTCGGGTTAGCAGGCTATTATAGGCAATTTATTCAGGATTTTTCTCTTTTGGCGAGACCCCTGACTAGCTTGCTAAGGAAAAATGCCAAATATGAGTGGAGTGACAAATGCCAGTGTAGTTTTGGGGAAATCAAGAAGAGATTGATGGAGGCTCTAGTATTAACTTTGTAGTCAGAGGAGGGAGAATATGTTGTATATACTGACGCTTCTGGAATGGGATTAGATGGTGTGTTGATGCAAAATGGAAAGGTTATTGCCTATACTTCAAGACAGTTAAGGCCCCACGAGCTAAATTACCATACGCATGACTTAGAGCTTGCAGCAATCATTCATGCTCTGAAAACTTGGAGGTACTATCTTTACGGAGAAACCTTCAAGATTTTCACTGATCATAAGAGCTTGAAGTATATCACCACCCAGAAAGAATTGAATCTTAGGCAAAGGAGGTGGATTGAGCTGTTAAAGGATTACGACTGTTCGATTGAATATCACCCTGGGAAGGCTAATATTGTAACCGTTGCACTTAGTGGGAAATCCCAAGTAAAGGAGGATGCTATAACATATAATGTGGAATCCTTATTCGCAAAGAGAGAATTGAGGTTGGAGTTGCAAGTGATTGAGGAAGGGTTTCTAGCAAATATATCAGTGAGACCGATTATTCAAGATCAGATTAAGGAGCGGCAAATGGAGGATAGAAAGTTGGTTGTTGCTTGGGAAAAAGTAGAGCGGGATAGATAAAAACCCTATGTACTTGATGATCAGGTTATTCTCTATTACGGGAATAGATTATATGTACCGAACATTTCGGATGTAAAAGAAGAAATTCTACAGGATGCACATGCTTCGTAATATTCAATACACCTAGGAAGTACTAAGATGTACAGAGACTTAAAACCATTCTATTGGTGGTCGGTATGAAGAGAGAAATTGCAGAGTTTATTGTGAAGTGTCTAAGTTGTCAACAAATCAAAGCCAAACATCAAGCTTCAGCTGTAAAGCTTCGTTCTTTGGCTATTCTAGAGTGGAAACGATGGATTTTATCATGGGTTTGCCTAGAACATTTAGGAAAAATGATTCAGTGTGGGTTATAGTTGATAGATTGACAAAGTCTGCACATTTTTCTGGCAGTCAAAAAAGATGATTCTCTGGACAAGTTAGCAGAGAAATATGTGGCAGAAGTGGTTAGATTGCATGGAGTGCCCATTTCGATTGATTCTGGCCGAGATCCTAGGTTTACTTCACAATTTTGGAGTAGTTTGCAAGAAGCAATGGGTACTAAGTTGAATTTCAGCACAGCTTTTCATCCCTAAACTAATGGTCAGTCTGAGCAGATGATACAGACTCTAGAAGATATCATGAGAGCCTATATTTTGCAGTTCAGAGGAAACTGGGATGAACATTTGCCACTTATAGAGTTTGCTTATAATAACAGTTATCATTCTAGCATTGGAATGACACCATATGATGCTCTGTATGGAAAAAAGTGTCGAAGCCCAGTATTTTGGGATGTTGAAGGTCTAAGATAGGTTGAAGGACTAGAATTGGTCCAACAGACCATAGAAAAAGTGCAAGTAATTAAAAATGCATGAAAGCTACCCAAGATCGACAGAAGAGTTATGATGATCAACATACAAGGGAGATCACCTATGAGGTAGGTCACAAAGTTTTCTTGAAAGTGTCGCCTTGGAGGGGAGTTCTGAGAAATGGGAAAAGCAGGAAGTTAAGTTTGAGGTTTATAGGCACTTATGAAATTGTGAAAAGCGTAGGACCTTTTGCTTATCAACTTTGATAACCTGACGAACTGTCAAGATTACATGATGTTTTTCATGTAAGTATGTTGAGACGATATCGGTCAGATCTGATTCATGTGTTTAGTACGCCTAAAATGGAGATATTAGATGATCTGACGTATACGGAAGAGCCTATGGAAATTCTAGATCGGATGGTTCGCGAGCTGAGACCTAAAGAGATTCCGATGGTGAACGTTAAATTGAGTTTCCATTCTCCAAAAGAGGTGACTTGGGAAGTGGAAGAGGAAATGCGCAGATGTTATCCTCAATTATTTCCAAACTTAGGTATGATTTAATTTTGAGGACGAAATTTTTTTAAAGGGGTTAGAGCTGTAACGCCCTCAATTATACAAATTTTTATTAATTTTAAATAAAATATTTAGGGGAATATAAATATTTTTTTCTTGAAAAGTATAAAATATAAAGTCAAGGAAAGGAGAGAATTATAATTAGAGAAAATAAAAATTGGGAATTAATTGGAACGAGTTGGACCGAGGAGACCAGTCCAACAAGGGAAAAATTGTCCAACCCAATAAATATATAAAGGCTTTAGGTTCCCATCTTTTCTCTCCACAACACAAGACTCCTTTCTTCTCATACTCTTTCTCTCCATCACTCTAGCCCTAACAACCATCTCTCTTCAAAAATTCTAAAGCTTAGAAGCTCTAGAATCTGTTGATAACTTAGTTTCAGTAAGTTTTCTTCTTGTGAATCTCGTATTTGTTCCTACCCTAGTTTTTAGACTACATATTGTCTATGTTTAAGCTCCGATTTAAGCGTATGATAGCTCTTTGGAAAGCTTAATGGATATATGACCTAGCGTTAACCTTCTTTTGCGTTATTTTGTGGTTTAGGTGACCGAAAACATCGAAAGAAAACCATCCCTCCAAAGTGACGAAAATTAGGGTTTTGTAACCGGACGTTCTATGTGTTTTTCGTTGTTTAGGTAATTATCTTTGTGGTTTATTATTATTGTTTTAAGAGTCAATTTCTTTGCGTAAGGTATGACGAGGAAGATAGAAGAAAGATTAAGAAACCAAGGTAGGGTTTTGTGAGAGAGAATATAGGTTAAAGATGTTTAGAGCATCGAGAAGTGTAAATATACTGTAACCGACCTAACTATATTTATACGAACAAATAATACATCAATAAGTGCATTAAAGGAAGGTATAATAGTTAGGTGAGTACTTAAATGAGGTGGTTGAGTGGTTAGGAGTAAAAATTAATGGTGTTGAAAGGAATATTACGGGTAAGGAGAGAGAAAGAGAAAATAATACATTAATCGAGCCCATAAACAGTCAGTCATTGTTATCATTGTTAGGTTTCATGAACATATAATTAATGTGGAATTATGATCATGTTGATAAAAATCAGAATCCTGGTGAGGGAAGTTCACGACCGAGCCATTAGGCAATTCGTGAAAAGGTAAGCCATATGACTGCAACTATCCTTGTTGTATGCTTTGATCGTGAAATGTTTGGTTTGAATGTGACATATTATAATGTGTGCTTGTGCATTGGTTATGAGTTTATGAGATGCAGAATATGATGATTTCGTATGTGTTTTGATTGACGTTGCTTATTGGTATACTTATGTTCATTTGCTATACTTGATGACTGGATGAATTCATATGAATTGTGTTGATAATGTTGTTGTTCAAAACATCATTGGATGTAAAGTATGACATGAACATATATGAATGACTTGTAAAGTTATGTGTGGGTATGCTAAGATTATGTGAGCTTGTTGTGGTTGAATTCCAGAATTAATGATGTAGCATGGCATGAGCATATATGATTGTATTATATGGTTATGCATAGATCATTCATTCATATTGGGCTCATAGAGAGCATTTGGTTTAAATGTGGATCATTGGGGGCAATGTAAATGAGGGAGTGCTTATGGCTCTTGGGAGCGTAAATAGCAGTTAGTATATAAACCACACTTTACCACGACACAGTGGAAGTCTTAGTTCACTTATTAGTGTTCGAGCGTGCCAGGCCAAGTAAGAGCGTGCCACGCCATATGACGTCATGTTGGTATTCCAAGGAACATGACACAAGCTCATGATCGGCAGGTCATCATGCTAATATCCTTTTTTAACCCAAACAGCTCGAATCGTGCCTCCTTGGCACAACATCAGGCCTAAAATTTAATTTAAGATTCAAAGCTCGACACGACTCTCGTGTTGAGTGGCACGAACTCACGCTCGGGAACCCTAATATGGCATGAGTTGGGCAATGTACGGTCATGTCGATCGATTTAGTATAAATTGCCTCGTGCCACAGTCCATTTTTCTCAAACTTTCCATACCCAAAACATGCTAAAACTACTCCCACACATCACGATCTAAACTTTCAGCAGCATGACCCTTCAAACACGCCCTCCAAACACATTTACCACTTCAATTTTCATCTAGATGGTTGCCTCCTCTTCCTAAAAAATTTATTGATTTTGATGTTTTGAAGAGATTGGGTTAGATTTGGATATGAATGAAATGTTGTTTAACGGAGGTTTGATTGAGTATGTTTAGATGGATGATCAGTTGTTGTTATATAAGGAGTTGTTTTTAGAGTTTGTAACTAAATTGAATTTGGATTTTTTTAGGGAGAACTTTAGAGTTTAGGTAAGTTTGGCGTCGGTGGACATTTGACAGATTAGAGCTAGTGCTTCGAGGTCCTGGTATTATTGAGAATTCTCTAAGGGAGCGTACTCTATTTGATCAGTACCATATTGATGTCGTGGTGTTTTGGACAGAGCTCACAGGGCAGAAGGGAGGTAACTATAATCCCAGCATACCTACACTGTATGTATGTCTGCATACATGATCAACCCATTGATGTGGCACATTTATTCCTCGACCATATTTACCAAAAACGCAATAAAAAAGCTAGAGCGATCATGGGAACATATTTTGTTGTGAGGATTGCCACAAAATTGGGCATCGAGTACTTGAGCGACGATTACATCACGTTATTACGATGTATCTCTAGTATTGATTTGTGCCTCTATAAAAATATCAATATGATATACAGAGATCTCAGAGTATCGTGACTGATTCGTTTCTAGTATGCCCAAGAGGAGTTGCCCCGATCCCCTTCTCTTATAGTTTAGACTGCAGAGCTGACCTCAGCACCATCGAACCCATTACTTCGTAGCTTCTACTCCCAGAGACCGTCTTCTGTACCTCCACAGCCAGCTTGCCACTCTTATGGCCATCCTCCACCATCATCATCGTCTTTCAGTGGATTCTTCCTGACCCAAAAGAGTGGGCAACAATGTACCGCAATAGCTGTAATGCACAACAGTACATAAAAGAGCACAGTATAGAGAGAGTACAACGTTGATTGTCAGTTTTTAGAGATTCGATCTCAATTAGGTGTTGTAGAGAGGCAGCAGCATGTTCTAGTTGATGAGCATCCTGCTCAGTCTTAGCAATATGATCAGATAGAGTATAGACAGCAGACCAACAGCTTGCACATTTTGGGGAGCAAGAGAGGGCACACGTACAGTAGGTTGAGCAGTTTTAGGCATACTTCCAGGAGACTATGAGTCGTCTAAATTCTATCATGGTTAGTCTTCGGTCTTTAGCTGAGTGTTTAAGCTACTATTCTTCGGGTGCAGCATATGTCGATGCCACTTATGAGAGATGTCCTCCGCCTTCAAATATTCACTCTCCCTCACCCTAGTACACTACACCTTTGACTTCTGCTACTCGTCCTTTTACGATCATTCCATATTATCAACTGCTTCTGCTCAGTCTCTAACTCCTCCTTCTATGGTCATTCAATATTATCAGCCGTTTGAGCTTCAGTTTCCTCCTCCCCAGTGCTTACCTAGTGACACTTCACACTTTCCCCCTCAAAGTTGATTTTGTAGGCATTTATTGTAGGCGTATAGCTTTTTAGACTTGTTTATGTTTATTGTGATACTTTTATGGTATTATGTGTACTATATTGCTAGACTCATTTACATTTGACCATATTTGTATTATTTGTCATATATAATCAGTTATTGTGGATGCTTAGTTACTGGTTAAGATGTTCTATTGTAGGTTTGCTCTTAAGGATTGATGTTTTTGATTATGTGATGGTTATTTGCATATTGTATATGTAAATAGGTGTTGTCAAAGTCATTTTTGAGCAATATGCTCTGTATGTATTAGCACAATGGTCGTGCTACTCTACTGACTTGTTTTTGTGATTGCATGTGCTCACCCGATGGTTGTGCCATCAACATGGTGGACGTGTTGGATTCAATCAACACGGCTCGTGCTGGTCAGCACGAGCTGACCTATCACCATGACTCGTGTTGTCTCTAACGCAGCTCCTGCCAACTCTAACTACAGCTTGTTTTGACTTCCGACACACCCCAAGCTTCGACTTTCAACTGCAAATATTCACTTCCTACTTTTCCTGTTCTTTTACATAAATTTTTTTTCGTATTCACATTTTTCTTTTCTTTTTTTATTTGATTTCATCATACGCACTATTTGAATATACTTCTATTCGCTCTCGTGACCCTCATTCTCTTTTATAGGAACAACTTCGTTGCTTATGACTTCTATTAATAGGGGCATTTTCTTTTCCTTTCTTTCTCTATGTACTTTCTCTCTAATCTATCTACTTATTCTGTCTTCTTTTTTTATTCTGTGCGCTTTTGATTTATTTTGCATTCGTCCGACCTTATATGAAACATTGGGGACAATGTTTGAAATAAGTGTGAGAGAGATCGTGTTTTGATCTAATAACTAACCTGTAGTTGATTGATCATGATAGAATGATTATAAATGCAATCTTAATGGATTTATTTGTATAAATAAATTTATTTTTTTCAATTTTTGTGTTACATTAGATGATTTTGAATCAAGCAGGATTGATAGACTTAGGTTTTAGGTATTTTTCTCTTTATTTACTTTTATTCTTAAACCTCAGTTTTTCTTAGGAATTGCTTCTATATTCGATGAATATGAGTATGCCTATTTACTTTAAAAATTAAGAGTGTTTTTTGCAAATGGGTAGAATCAAGTGCCAAATGTAAGCATTTGGTTTCGTGTTTCTTCTAGGAAAAGCTCCTATAGAAAGAACTAGCTAAAAATAATAAAAAATAAGGAGAAGAAAAGAAAAAGAAAATAAGAAAAAAGAAAATAAGAAAAGAAACGAAAAGAAAGGAAATAAAGAAATAAAAAGGAAAACAAAAAGAAAATAAGAGGTTAAGGTTAAATAACTAGAGTAATAAAAGGGAATCATTTGTCAGTTGTTGTTTAAGTCTATAGATGCCACTAGAATAGTCCTAAATATCTACTCTTCTGGTCATTCATTTGTAACTAGCAATTGGTGTTTAGATTAATTATTTTGCAAATAAATTGCCTTAGTTACGTTGTGATTTGATTTGATTGAGATTGATTTTGCTTGTTGTTTATTGGAATGATTGGTAGCTTGATCATGACCCTTCTTTTCTTGGGGGAGCAAAGATTCAAGTGTAGGGGAGGTTGATGCACATGTAATATGATCGTATTTTTCACACTTCAGTTGTATGTTATGCTCGCATCCTAGTATAATTTCCCTAAAAATTGCATTTTAAACTGTTTTTATTGAGGAATACAATTTAAGTTTTAATGTGATTTCACTCGTAGTATAGTTCACATCTTTTTAGATTATTGACCTTTTTGCATGATTTTGATTTTTTATGCGATAGTCTATATTGGTTATGTCTTAAGATGGATTTGCGTGCATGTTGGCATTAATTCAGGAGAGAATTCGGCTTGAAAAGTGCCTACACGACCTTGGTGTTGTACAACACGGGTCATGTTGGTCACCATTCAGGCCCATGATCCACACAAGGCACATCTATAAGAGCACGAGGGCGTGCTGAGAAACTACAGATCAGCAAAGGTCATGTTATGCAGCACGACCACCATGCTGAATTAATTTTGGCATGAAACGTGTTTTACACGTGTTAGCATTGTGCCATTTGATTGAAAACACAGTGCACCACGCATGAGGATTAGGGATCTTTAGATTAGACAGTAGAATTAGGGTAGAAAGCATTAAATTCTTAGGGTTTAGCTTTATTTTCATGTTTCTTTATGATTTTCATTCCTCAATAGTGTTAGATTTATGTTTTCAAAAATCATTTACCTTCTAATCATGTTCACATTTACATTTCCTGCATTTTAGATTCGATCGTGAGGTTCCCCTGTACATTTCTGTCATGTTCCTTCATGTTTCTTGCGCATTTACTTTCTATTACGAATTTAGTTGATGATTTGTATGCTTTGTTGTTTGGGATTTTATGTTTTGAGTGTTAATTTCATGTTTTGATGTTTTGATTGCCAATTGGGTATGTTTAGTGTAGGTTATGATTTTTCCCACTTTTACTTTATGAAATTGAATGATGTTACTGATTTTTTAGTTAATGCAATGTACATTTTAGTTTAGTTTCTTGTACATTTAATTTGATTGCTTTTTAATTACGTTGCTTTGATTTTGTTCACTCTAGTTTTCAATTGCATTCACATTTCTTGCAATTTAGACTTAGGTGCATTCAATTTCAATTAGTTTAGTTTAAATCTAAAATCAAATTTTAATTTGATTGGACTTCTAAAAGCAGCAATAACTCGAATGATTATTAGCATAGTTCCCTAGGGTTTGATAAACTGGGTTGTGTTCTTGCTCCCCTATATTACTAAACTGTGTATACTTATATACAAATTATTGTCACTTAGAGTTACAATGCACCAACAGAAATCATATCAGCATTGATACAATTACACATAAGGGTATCAATTAAGTTAAAGAAGTTGAAGAAGTGATTATAATGGTTACTCGATAGAGGCTGTTTATGTGACCAAGTGTTTTAATTTATAGAACACCGGTATTGTTTGCAAAGAAGAAAGACAGAATTTCTGATTATTTAATGATTAAAAAATATTTAACCAAGTGGTAGTTAAGAACAAATATTTGATATTCCAAATTGCTGATCTATTAGATCAGCTATAGTGTGTTATTACATTTTCAAAGATTGACTTAGAATATGATATCATCAACTAAAGAAGGCATAGAAAGACATTCCAAAGATGCCTTTCTGAATTCGGCATAGTTATAAAGAAATTTAAGTTATTCTATTCAGTTAAATTAATGTTTTGATAACATTCATGATATTGATGAATGAGGTAATCTAGTTTTCCTAGAACCGTTTACAATTGTTTTTATAAATGATATATTGAAATATTCGAGGAACACTGAAGAATATAGTGAATATTTTTTAATAGTGTTTGTGACGCACAAAAATTAATTCCTAATTATCTCTAATTCAACTTAAACCCATGCATGTATTTTTCTTTTCTTTTACAAGTGTATGATGCACACTAATTATATACATGTGGATTTTAGAATACAATTCAATATGTAAAATAATTTATGCAAAATTTACAATTCAAATCAATTTTTCCCAATTGTGCTCCGCCGATCTCACTCATGGAAATTCTCCTAAACCTACACACATCGCAACCGACAATTTGATGTGAGTAAATAAGTACCCAGTAATTATATCTATAACACTTACTAAGGTACTTAATAAAACATCCTATACTTATTACGTATTTAATCATATGATTAACCTTCATAACACTTAATATGCAGAATATTTAAAACCTTTTTCCTATAATAATACTTTTGTCAAAAGCACACGTTAGGTATATGTATAACAGTATACCGCCCTGCTTGTAGCTCGGTCTAGAACATAGCTCGTGTTAGTGTAATACGTCTTATGGGCACAGTCTCGTATTATACTACCATGTTCCTGTTCATCTGCAATACATAACTCATGTTTTTAGGCATGGTTTGTATGCAATTACTGTATACCTGCAATCAACCAATTATCAACCTGTTATAAATCATACCTATTTATTTTATTTTATATAATAGTCATTTTATATACGCATAACAACACACATATCATACAATAACTATCTATACATATAACTATACATATGATCCTATTTGACTGTAGAGAGAGGAATTGGCGAGGAGCGGCAGCTGACCCATTTCCCAACTTAACATTTTTGAACCTATGTTCTTTCCATGTTCCTGAAACAATTATATCACAATTGTGTCAGTTGCGGGCTCAGTGAGAAATCATTTATATTTAATTATCATTTATATTTACTTTCAAATCTGCTAACTGATGTCTCTTTTGTTACTTTTATTTATATATCCATTTTTGATCTACTTTATTGATATTATGCATTATTTACTTAGTACTGTATCAAATAACCTAATTCATTCCTTTTAAACTCATTCTTATTGATTTTGTAAATGTTGTTATCGTAATTCAGAATCATTCATATGAACTGAAATACATATCATGCAAACTGAAAGCAAATGTTTCATATACTTCTGTCTTCAAATCATATACTTTTCTCTCTATAAATATCTTTCGTCTCCCTTCTGTCTCCATAAATTTCTTCTGTCTCCCATCCGTCTCCATAAATTTCGTTCGTCTTCCTTCCATCTCCATATAATTGGTCATATTGTAAATATATAATCACCGCCATATCAATCACCGCCATATCAATCACCGCTATATCTATCACCACCAGAATCATTCACGACCAGAATCATATATATTTATTATGCATATAATCATATGTTAAATTGTTCACGTATCTGTTCAAATTTCGTTTCGTTTTCATATTCCGTTTCATTTTATATTTCATTTCATTTCATATCACATGTTTGTTTCTCTTTTGATTCTTATACTTTGTACCTACTCTTATTTCATTTCAATCGCATATCCGTAATAAATGGTATATAAAACTATTAATTGTATTCCTGAAATGTAGGATTATATCTATCTGAATTAATTCAACTGTTCTATAAATATGAAGTCATAAATGGTAATGAACTTGTTTATCCTATTTGTTTCTTTTAAACATATTTTCTTAATTAATTATTTCTAATTTCATCTGTAAAATTTATTTTCTTACTTATCATAACTTTATTTTCTTATGGTCATATCCTAGGGTTTCACGTATAATCATCTATTCTATCAAACATATCAACCATCTGTATGCATATACTATCATTTTCTCTGTGCAAATAAACTTATCTTTCCTATTTTTACCGTGAATGCATCATAAATTCTCAACAACCAATAAATGCATAAAAAAAATTCAACTATCATCCTTGTAGCCTATGTGTAACCCCTCCACGTCTCAATACCAATTTCTCACACACTAGCAATTGTAGTAGTCCATGTAAATCAATATCCACTAATATTCATTTGCTAGCATCATTGCATTCCCATTTAATTATCTTCCATTTAAGTGTTCACACAACTAAGCTTAATTAAAAATGATTCTGGATTACTCAACTGTAGTTTCGTATTTTTTTAAAGCTTTCTTATACGCTATTTCTATTTTATTAACTCAATCGACCTCCTGTATAACCATATATCGAATCCTCTATGAAAATCAATTCCAAAGATATATTCGTACCTTAAATCCAACATTAATTTCTTACTGTTAATTCTATGGATTTCTTGTCTTAGATGTACCAGTTGATTATTTACGATCAATTTGATATTCTATACCTATTTTCTAGCTAAATTCCACTATCTCTCTTGTTCTTAATCTCTCTTGAGCTCTAGTTTCTTTTTTTTGCTTTCCTCTACTCTATTTCTGCTTGAAAACAACTTAAATATGGTGTTGAACCTCAGAACGACCGTGCCAACATCAACACGTCTTGTCCCAACTAAAATTTTACACGTCTAGCTCCAATTTCCAATGTTTCTAAAAATTCAGCACGCCCTGTGCCAATATCAGCACGACCGTGTCAGCATTAAAGATTATTTTCTAGCTCATTTACTATCATGATCGTGGTCATATATCGTATTGGCAGCACACCCCTCGTGTTATCAGCAGACTACTATGTTGTTCCTCTGTTTTCTCACTGATTACTCTTCTAAGCTTCATTTCTTCGTGACCCTAACTCATAGGACTCTTAACTTGTTCAATATTACAATTTAACTTATGTTTTATCTCTTATCTGTCTTAAGTTCACTAATCATGTAAGATTCTAAAAATTATTTTTATGGAAATGATGAATGAAAATAAGATTTTTCTTATTGAAATTATGAAAAATAAATGATTATAGTTAGGTATATGAAGGTTGATTGAAGGTTGATATAAAGGTTATGCGAAGTAACTATGAAAAAGGGAGGAAGCTGTGAAACAACCGAGAACACGCTGTAGATAGTGGAGTACGCACAGTGGGCATGACCACGCGTAGTCCACTGACCCTCACGTGTAGTCCACTGAATCTGGGAAAAAAATATATAAGTTTAAGATTCAATCGTAAAGAACATTCAAGAAACATTATAAAGGTTCAGAGAGAGAGATAGTGAGAGAGAGATGAGATGAAAGTTAGAAAAGGTGATCAAATGGAGATTTTAACATGGAAAGAGATTCAATTGCTTGAATGTATCATAGTTTTGAGTTGGGAATCTAGTGGGATATCTAAAAATCGGTAAGTATTCGAAGTGTATATATGTATATATATGGAGGTATGGTTCTGAGATGCTATGGTTTAATGGTTAAGAATGGAATAGATGATGAAAAGGATATGATTAACTTTATATAAGTGGTTTAAGACATATGAATGATGATTGAGAAATGAAGATAGAATGATGTATTGATTTATTCATGATGGGAGAATTGCTAGAATATGTATTGAAGTGAAGTTAGACTGAATAAACTTGTTGTAGATGAGTTTGATCATATAACTCATAAATTGGTTAAAGTTAGAAGCTTGTTATGATGGAAGATTATATGAAGTTAGAATTTAATGCTTAAACTGGTGATTAATGATTCTAAGTATAGAATCAATGTGATTATGGATAGTTATTGAATTGTATATGATTAATTACGTACAAGAGGATCTGTAAGCCGACTGAATGGAGATTGATTCAGTGTTGACATTGTTGATTTTTTTGGTATTTTGAGGTAAGTGTTCTATGCTTACATATAAGTGTTCTTATGTAACGCCCTCCATTTTTAAGAATTTTTAGTAATTTTTGAATTATTTCATAATTATGCTAATAAATTTTTCGCGAAATATTTTTAATTAAATATTTATGGAAGTGTGTAGAAGGTGTTAAAAAATAAAATCGGGAAAAGATAAGACAAACTGGGAGAGAGAAAGTGAAAAGGATGACCGAGGGTATAGCCGAGGGCAAAATGGTGAAATCGGAATTATATATATATATGTAAACATATGAAATCTTTCTCATTTCATTCCAAGTTCACGTTTGAACTTCCAAACTTGAACCAAATCC
>CANYCX010811144.1:0-11219 GCA_948193385.1 Breynia disticha f. nivosa
TAACGGAATAATAAGAATTGGAATATCCGACCTATTGATATGAAATTACTTTACGTAACTTGTAGTTAAATAAAAAGTGATATGGTAAATACATGAATAATATGAAAAGTTTTTAATTATACGTAATTAATATGATAGTTAGATTAGGATGTTTTAGAAAGAGTGGAAAGGGGAAGAGAAACCCCTTATGTGTTAGATGATCAGGGGACTTTGCACTATGGATGAAGACTATGTGTGCCGAATTGTCCAGAAATGAAGGGAGAAATTCTTCAGGAAGCACAGTCCTCGCGATATTCTGTACACCCAGGGAGTACCAAGATGTATAGGGACTTGAAACAGCTATACTAGTGGACGGGTAAAAAGAAAGAAGTCGCAGAATTCGTGGGAAGATGTTTGAGCTGTCAGCAAATCAAGGATGAACATCAGGCTCCAACTGGAAAGCTGCATTCATTAGCTATTCTAGAGTGGAAATGGGAGCGCATTACTATAGATTTTGTGGTTGGGTTGCCCAGGACGTTCCAGAATCACGACGCAGTTTGGGTGATTATGGATAGGTTAACCAAATCTGCGCATTTCTTGGCAATCAAGCAGGATGATTCTCTGGACAAATTAGCAGAAAGGTATGTGGCTGAGGTAGTAAAACTTCATGGAGTGCCGGTTTCTATAGTGTCTGACAGAGATCCTCGTTTTACTTCACATTTATGGGGTAGTCTACAGCAAGCTATGGGTACTAAATTGCATTTTAGTTCAACATTCCATCCCCAGACTAACAGTCAGTCAGAAAGAACAATACAGACTCTGGAAGACATGATGAGAACTTGTATTTTGGAGTTCAGAGGAAACTGGGACGAGCATTTACCATTGATAGAGTTCGCGTACAACAACATTTATCATTCCAGAATTGGAATGGCACCATACGAAGATCTGTATGGAAGGTAATGTCGAAGCCCAGTATTTTGGGATGTTGATGGACTTCGACAGATCAAAGGTCCTGAGTTGGTGCAGCCGACCGTGGAAAATGTTTAGGTTATCAAGAAATGTATTAAAGTTGCACAAGACCGTCAGAAGAGTTACACGGATAAACATCGGCGGAAAATATCTTATGAAATGGGAGATAGAGTGTTTTTGAAGGTATCGCCCTGGAGATGTGTGTTGTGGTTTGGGAAAAGCGGGAAGCTAAGTCCTCGTTTCATTAGCCCTTATGAGATCATAAAAAGGGTAGGACCTTTAGCTTACCAGCTGAGATTACCATACGACCTTTCCAGATTACATGATGTGTTCCACGTGAGTATGTTGAGGTGTTATCGTTCAGACCCTAGCCACGAGATTAAAGAACCGGAAGTGGAAATTTCTGAGGATATGACGTATAAGGAAGAACTAGTGGAGATTCTGGATCGGGCAGTTCACAAGTTGAGGAATCAAGAAATTCCAATGGTAAAAGTAAAATGGAGTTTCCATTCTCCAAAAGAGGCCACTTGGGAGGTCGAAGAGGAGATGCCCCGCCGTTATCCTCACCTATTTCCTGATCCAGCTTTGAAATTAAATTTTGAGGACGAAATTTTTCTTAAGGGGGGTAGAACTGTAACGTCCTAAAAATTTGAATTTTATAAGAAGATTTTAATAAATATATAAAAATATACATAAATCTTTCCCTGATTATTTTAATTAATAATTCGGTGGAAAGGGGTAGGACGTAGTGTGAATTAAAAATCGGTCATGGTTGAGTCGATCGGGAAAGAGAAAACGAAGGAATAATGAATTAGTACGATCAGGGGTAAAATTGTCCCAACCGAATATATATATATAAGTTTTCATATGCCTATCTCTCACTACATCTCTCCTCATTCACGTTTTTCTTTCCTTCTTAACGTTCCTAAGCCGAAAACCCTAATCAATCTCGAACCTCACTAAATCTTGGCGTTTCGAAGTTATGGAATCGATTGGAGATCTTAATTCGGTAAGTTTTCTGGTGTTGAATCTTTGAAATCCCGTTTTTGAACCATACCTAACTTTCCGACGTAATATTTATTTCGTTTAAGCTCTGATTTGAGCAAAATATGGCTCGTTGGAAAGCTTAATGTATGTACTATCCATTAGTAACCGTTTTTGGTGTTAATTCATGGTTTAGGTACCTGAAATTAGTGTTTAAAGATGGATAGGTCAAAGTGACGAGTTTGGGTTTCCTAACCATAGGTTCGATTCAAAGTATCGTTGCTTAGGTAAGTTTCTTCGGCCTCTATTATAGTGATATTAATGGTCAATTTAATTGGGTCTTAATTAATGCGTGAGTTTGGATCGAAGGTAGAAAATTACTTAGGGTTTCGGAAAGGAAATCGGTGAAATTTGAGTATAGCCGTTGTATCGGAAAGTAGGAAACGTAAAAACATATTTAGCTGAACCTATAGTAATTGTTAAAAATGGTTGGTAAGAAGTAATGAATGAGTTAGGTGAAGGTGGTTGGTGAGAAGTACTAATGAGAGGGGGAAAAGGGATCGATTAAACTTATGTAAACTTAGTAATAATACTTATTTATCGTTTAGCATACTTGTATGCATATATGTAATTGATGTAATCTTTAATGGTGAATAGGAGGACCTAATCAAGGCGAGGGTGGTTCCCAGTCAGGACGTTAGACGAATCTTGCGAGGTAAGTAACACGAATGCAACCATCCTTGTGTGTGATTTTTTGTGGATAACTGTTTGGACTTATTTGATGTTAGAATTAATTGTGAGTCAAGATTGTTTGGTGTAAGATTGATGTGTATGACGATGAATGGTATGTGTTATATGTTGTGATCTATCACTTTGTGGAATGTTGATTGACTGTTTTGTGCTGATCATACACATGGTGGCATCACTGTGTTAATGTTATTGTATATGGACTGCTTATATGTCATACTTTGAATGAATGTGATGGTTGTGCTTGGATGATTATCTATGAACCCCAGTGTGTGAATATATGATCAGTATGTATGATTTTTGTCTTGAATGTCAAAACTGGACGTTGATGGAATTAATGGTATGTTGTTGACATAGAACATACATGACATTCATGCACTTAGACTCTTAGTGAATATGTGTCACTAAATGAATTATGAAGACTCTGAGTGAGTAAAAGAATTGACGAGGGAGTGGTTATGGCACTTAGTGTGCGAACATTTGGTGTTTAGTGCACAATTTTTAAAACATTTGGTGCTTAGTGCACAATGTTTAAGACATTTGGAGTTTTCTCTCTCCTGTTTTCAAACTTGTTTTGGAAATTGTATTTGTTACTATCCATTTTGTAGGGTTATGTTTGAAATAAAATTAGTCTGGTTTCTTTTCCTATATAACCCTAAATAGTTTTGTAAAAACCTTGTAAACACATGTTTAGTAATGAAGGATGAATGTATATATTTCTAAAATGAATGTATGATTAGTTGTATTTTGAACTTTGTAAATTTCTACTAAACCTATGATTTCCAAGATTTAAGTATCACCTTAGGAAAAATTCTATATATAACAATGGGTGGTAATTAAATTTTGGGGGTCACACGTGAATGTTCCAACAATCATTCGTATCATAACATAAGCCAACTCGTGGCATAACCCAAACATAAAACATTTTAACACGAAGGGGGTTCAGCATAAGGTCATATATAGGAACGATCACAACGTGCTTATGGATGCTCAAACACAAATTTGCGATTTTGTTTACAAATTCCAACTCGTGGCCAAATCATTCTCAGCATATCGTATTACTAACCAATCTTTCATAATCGTACATTATCCAAACATCCCAAACACTTCCATTCTAAACCACATACTTGCATATTTTCAACCATCTCATTCATTCAAGCAACATAATCATAAGTCAACACTTGCACCATACACATACATATCACATTTTATCTAATCGGCATCTAAGCGTGCAAACGTCAACTCACACATAACTTTCCAATTAGTCCATACACCATTATTCATCATTTCCACCCTTAATACATAACACATAGCCTTAAGCACTTCACTCAATCATACAAATAAAACCACTTTCATTAGTAAGCATTCGCATACATAATATCCACATATATGTTTATCAAGCCCCATTTCAATCTCATTTCACATCTAGAACCATCACACAATCAAGAACCAATCATTAAGAAATCAAACATATCAAGTAAGTGGCATAAAAGCACTAACCTCGCATTCCTGTGACTTGATACGGTCCCAAATCTCTGATTCGGGTTTCGGTTGTTGTTTCCTACACACATTCAATCACATTTACTATAGTTTAACCAATAAGATACTCTATTTCAACATTTCTCACCATTTTCCCCGAAATTCCCAAAAACACCTAAAACCATAATCTCTTAAATCTCACCATATGTTATGTTTTTAGGTAAATGGCTTATGGAATCTTAACGTACACTGAAAACCCATCAAAACCCTAAGAAATGCACACATTTTCAACCACATTTGAATCACGAATCGAGATATCTTACCTCTTTCCCATCACCTTAAAACCTAGCAAGAGGAGGGATAGATTTGGGGCTCGATCCGCTGTTAATCAATCATAATCTTGGTGTTTACTAATAGGTTCGATGTTTGGGAAGGCTTAGGAATGGGTTTGGGGAGTTGGGAGAGTGTTTGAGAGGTTTCGGGTGTGGTTTTCCCCGTTTGTGGCTCTTCTCGGCCTTTTAATGACCTGTCCAGACTTCCGTTAACGTACGTTATTTTGCAAATTAACGTACGTTAATAAAAACGTAGATTTTGGCCAACTGTGAAGAATAACGTACGTTATTCTTGGAGTTAACCCACGTTCATTGTATTAAGGTACGTTAATGACTAGATTAACATACGTTAATCTAATGCAGCCTGCTACACTTATTGATTTTCGACCCCTTTCGATTCCCAACATCTATATACATACATATACATGTTTATAACTTAAAATAAACATTACATCAACATTATTAACATCAATTAACATTGAATTACCTCATATAATAAGATCAAATCCAACAATCATACCCATTAACTTGCACCTCCTCTATTCTTTTCGTTTACCAATCTCGTAACCTACTTCCGCAATATTTAGGTTCATGTATCTTTGTCATACTCCAACATCATCACACATGAATTTAAACATATATCAACATTTAATTAAA
This sequence comes from Breynia disticha f. nivosa, assembly GCA_948193385.1. Classification (NCBI taxonomy): domain Eukaryota; kingdom Viridiplantae; phylum Streptophyta; class Magnoliopsida; order Malpighiales; family Phyllanthaceae; genus Breynia; species Breynia disticha. The sequence continues at coordinate 5,148 of CANYCX010811144.1, forward strand.
CCTTGTTTAACAACCTAAACATACATCATCTCATCCTTTATATATTTATTCGCGAATGTAAACATTTGTTACTTTGTTTGCAACCACACTCACACAATTCCCTCTGCTCGTGCAAGGGAATCAACAACACGTACACGCATATTCCATTTCCATTCTTAATCATGTTTCCAACTTAAGACGGAGGAATTTTTGGGCCGTTACATGCCTGGTACGACACTTACCTAACCATATAAAGTCTATGACACTCATTCGTTAATTAACGCACACAAATATTCTGTTAAGCTATACTCACCTATCCTCTGAATTATCATAAAAGAAATCCCAATGTACCCACTCTAGTTACCGTTTTGGTGTTCTCATTTCACTCGCTTCAAATTAAAACTTATCTTGCATGCACAGTACATTACTCTCATCTTAACACATCAAGAAAAAAAACCAACGCCTTAAAAACAACAATTTCATAATGTCATACCTTCGTGCAACCACTCACGTATTCCAATTGGTATTCATTTCAAATACTAGTTACCATGTTCATTCATATTCATTAGCTTATTATTTACCATGCATTATTCATGCACAATATATGTTGATCCTCCATCCTTGAGTCATAACCCTTTTGAATAGAACTCCAAAAACAATGCATACTAATTTTACTTATACTAATACCCAATATAGAGTCAATCGGTTAGATTACTATTCATTTTGCCTACAAATTCCTTATACTAATTTTACTTCGAGTGTGTGACCAACAAGGCTGAGTAAAGTACGTTACTGATAAGTGTAACGTACGTTAACCTAGGTATAACATACGTTAACCTAGGATTCTCATAATTTATTGCCTACTTGAATAATGTACGTTATATCCCAGATAGACGTACGTTGATCGACCTACAAATATAAATCTCTTACCCTTAACATATTACAACAGGACTATTATTTCACAACATAAGCACAATCTTTTACATCACATTTCCAAGCATTCCATCATACAAATTTCCATTTCACTATTCCATTGATTTCGTGGAATCGTTCATGCAGGCAAGTCCTTCTCACATAGCTTAATTTCCACTCAAAAAATTTAACTCGGCACCACACAGTTACCCTCAAAAAATACTCGACCTGCCCTATTGTAGTCTACATTTTAATTATTCATTAGTCACATTTAAGCCTAACATACATGCACTTTTCCTCAGGCCACCAGTCTTGTAACACATAGTTAGCACATTTCTAAACACATATACAAGATGATACACCATTAGCATAATCATACATGCATCATGGTCCATCATTTATTATGTCAATCCACATTGCATTCACGCACAATTTTACAATTGAATGTAACTTACGCGCATCAATCACTCATATGAAAAACATTACATATTTTTCAACAGTTATACATTTCAAACACACAAATATGTCACCACATAAGCATAATCATTCATGCCACATTTGAATCATACACATCTCGTTCAGTAAATCATTACATCTAAAGTTAACATGCAAACGTATTTTATTAGAATTCATCAATCATATCCAACACATTTACAATATAGTTAATGCTTTATGCAGCAGGCCTATGGTATGCTCTTCCCGTCTTCTATCTCAATGTCATGCTCTTATTCTCTTTTAACACTTTTATATCATCTCTTGGTTGATTAACCGAGTGTCGATGCACTTAGAATACTCAATCTCGCATGACACTCTCTCTTCCTAGTTGCACTTAGAATAGTCAATCTCACACTTGGAAATATCAATTAGGTTCATTGAATATCTATCCGGCTTTTACATTCATTATGTTGATCAACCGAGTGATGATGCGGTTAGAATACTCAGTTTTTCATGACACTCTCTCTTCCCGATTGTGCTTAGAATACTCAGTCTCGCATTCAGGAATAACAATTAGGTCCACTAAATACTCAGTTTAACCTTTCATTTGCTATGACATATGCTCATTGAATACTCAAGTCTAGCATTTCTAGTCACATTAAGCCAATTGAATACTAAGTTTGGCTTTTGCATTCATTAAGTTGATCAACCAAGTGTCAATCAACTTAGAAAACTCACTCTAGGATAACACTCTCTCTCCCCAATTGCACTTAGAATACTTAGTCTCGCACTTAGGAATTTATAGGGCCACCGAATACTCAGTTCGAGCATTGTGTGGCTTCTCAATCAGCTATCACTAACTCACATGCAGTGATGCATGTATGCAATATGCATATATATCATATGTATGTACGTTTACATGCATGAAACCACAATCAATCAATCATAATCTCTTATTCATAAATTAAATTTGTCACAAAATCATATCGTACATCAACAAACAAATTCATAACCTTACATCATTTCCATACAAAGTAATATCTCAATAAACCAACCATCATAATCTTATCAATGTTATGCTAACACTCCAATTAGAACACAATTCATATAACATACACAAGTTACATCATACACAATTTATGCATTACAAATACTTACACTTTGACACATTTTTGGCCAATATACAAGCAGTCATAATTAATTAGCAACCATCATGCACCCAAATATCATAATCAACACGCATTCTTACCATACATTCTCAATCAAAATTTCATAACACCCACTCATACAATTCACACCATTACATTACTTTCCATAAAAAGTAGTATCACTCTTAGCATAAACTGCAATTTCATCAAAACACTATTCTTGGGCTTAAAATATATATACTAAATAATACATCACACATACAATTCACATCATACACATCACTCATTGCATGCACACTCACACACATAAATCATCATAACTAATATGCAAGTCATCGTTCATCCTCAATCAACAACCATAATGCTCAACTCATACAAATCGCACCAGACATCATTTTCCATATCATTAACATCACACTTAACCAACCATCACCATCTCATTAAACAGCATACTAAGCCATCAATATACATAAATTCATCTATCATGCATATAAATCACTTTTTAACATTTCACACATTACGTACACTTACATACACACACAAGCATTTTTAAGTCAAATATACTTAACCATGTATAGACTAGATATGGATAAGTAAGTGACAGGATAACCGTTGTCTAGCAAGTGCACTAGGCCGGTGTAGTTCTACCATAAAAGTATGACTCCCAGGATTGAATCATTCGAGGAACAGAGTATTTCAATTGATTTAGTGTCATAAATAAAATAAAAGAAAGAAATAAACATACACAGGATTTTTGTGGTTTTGATTGAATTAAGAAAAATAAATATAAGCAACTAAAGATCAAGACTCAACAATGAACTAAAAGTGTGAGTTTTCCTAGATTTCAATAATGATTACACTTGGTTACTTAATGATTTGAGGTTAATGATGGTGTTCTCGCGCTATCGTCAATTAAGAGTCCATTTTGGGATGCTCAAAATTGCGTCCTTAAGAATAGCAAGTGTTCTACTTTCGTGATACACTAGACTAGATAATGCAATACTGACTTAGGCATTTCATTGAACACGTTAGCGTCAATCGGTATATTTCTATTTGATTTAGCGCTAACATCACTTGACCTAGCCTTCCTATCCTTGGGCTTTCAAAACTTTGGGATAGGATTACTCACAACAAATAATACAACAATTGCAATCAAATGTCCTAAATTAGCAGTACATTAACCAAAAAACAATGAGATATAATCCTAGCATGTCACTACTATGGATTATTTGTAAAGTTTAATTAATTACTTTGCTCTTTCTATTCCAAAAGGATAGGTACACTTCAAGCAATCAATCACAATTGTCTACCCAATCATTTGTCCATAAATCCCATCAAGTAGGTATTCATTCAAGCATTCAAATATAACATCATCCAAGCACAAAATCCTCAATATATCATATAAGTAAACCAAGCATAATCATCTACTTACAATGAGAAAAACCCAACAAAAACTTTAGCCTAACATGCCTAGGTAAAAGACTACCAAAAGAGAAAAGAAAAGAAACATAAAAGAGGAAAGAAAAGGGACACAAAACCCTTGCTCCAAGCTTGTATTACTTGCAGCCAAAGGTTGGCCAAAAGACCCTCAATGAACCTTACAAAACCCTATTTATAAGCCTCCATTCAGCTCTCGTAAAATGTCATAATTGCTTCGACTTAAACCCTCATTTTTTGGACCCCCAAATCGAGACTCCCATAAGTCACGTTTGTGGTTTCCATTCTGCTTCATTTTTAGCCACAAAATGAAGAGTCACGTTTTCCATTTTTTCTTGTTCAATTCGTGGTACAAGTAAGTCACAATCGTGATCATAAATCTGCCCAAGTTTAAGCTCAATTCAACAAGTCACGTTTGGCCTTTGTGGAGTTATAATCCATGAACAATAATTGTCACGTTCGTAACTTGTAATCTGGCGAATTTTTTTCCTTTATGACATGATCATGTTTGCGAATTTAAGCTTCCAATTCGTGACAAATAGTTCGTGACTACTTGGCTGGCCAAAATTCATCAAGATTTAAGTCACGGTTGCTCAAATTCATCCCTCCATTCGTGGTGATTTTTGCCACATTCGTGACTTGAAATTTGTTGGCCAAATGAATCAAATATGTCATGTTTTGGCTCGAATTAGTGATGCATTTCGACAGAAATTTCAGCCACAAATGAGAGTCATGATTGCCATTTTATGCTTTCAATTCGTGACTCCTCGTTGATCACTAACGTGATTGATTTGCTGCCCTAAACTTGCTTGAATTTGAGTGTCACGTTTGCTTTTTTTCATGCCCAATTCGTGGTCCTTCTTAGTCATGAACGTAACACATATGCTGCCCAATTTCTTGCTACAAATAATGAGTCACGTTTGGCCAAAGCAAGCCCCAATTCGTGGTGAATTGCAAGCCACAAACGTGACTACATAGTTGCCCATTTTTCATCTCCAAAACGACACGAGGCAGCCACCATTTTTGTTCACACATTTGAGCAACAATTATGAGTTCTTGTTTGCTCTCCAAAATGTAACAAATCCTTGCCACCAAGGTACTTCAATTATGCCACCAAGCTGCTTCAATTATTTGTCGAAAACATGACACTAGGCTGCACTTATAAGCTCCAAACCATGTGTCAATTGATGCCCAAAACATGTCACTTGGCTATTTTGCTCTGAAAGCATGACACCACCTACTTCCATTTTATGCCACCAAGCTTGTCAAAATGGTGTCCACTTAGCTGCTCCCTTCTTCAACAAAGCAAGACACATATATGCTTTAATTTGATGCCACCAAGCTGCTTGCATCCACTCCACTTTGCTCCTTCATTTTGCCTTCCAAACCGCCTCCAATTATAACCAAAACGCTGCCACCATTTTGTTTCCGAAAAATAAATTTGAGCTGCCATCATGAGTCTTCTTTTCTCCTCCAAAACGTGACAAAATTCTGCCACAAAGGTTCTCCAAATTATGCATATACTTCAGCCCAAAAGTGCCAAAATCTTGCCACCAAGGTGCTTCATTTTTCTCACCGAAAAGTGCCATAATTTAAACCACAAAATGTCACACAAACAAATCAAATTTTCTTTCAGAAATGCTTCCATTGGCTTAGGGCTGGCAATTGTCAACACGACCCGTTTAAATGATACTACACGACACGAAGTTAAACGGGTTTGGGTTTATATTAAACGGGTTCGGGTCATAAACGGGTCAACTCGATTACGACCCGCAAAAAAACGGGTTAAACAGGTGTGAACCTGTTTAACCCGTTTATGACCCGTTAACCCCGTTTAAATTAATTGGGTTAAACGGGTCAACCAATAACACAACCCACTTAACCCATTTAGTTAAAGGTTAAATTAGTAATTTCAACATCCATTAAAACTTAACCTAATTTTCCATTCCATCTGCAGCCACCAAATTCAACATACCCTTGTACTTCACAAGGTCTTCTTCCAAGTTCCATCTTCCATCTGCTGTCGTCGTTCTTCTTTGCCGTTCTCATCCTTCCGGCGAGCTCCTTTGCTGTTATCATCCCTCCGGCGAGCAGGTTATACCTTCTAGTTTTGAGGCGTTCATTTTGTGCTTATTGGATTGTTGGGTTTAAAAGTTTCTCA
>CANYCX010811155.1:0-13950 GCA_948193385.1 Breynia disticha f. nivosa
AAGCTTCTGTAAGTCTACGCAGCGGCTCAAATTGGAAGCATATCCATCAGGAAATTTCACAGATCTTATCCAATCAAACAATATTCTCTTCTCTTCCTGATATAGTGAATATGTTGCCTTCCTATATTTTGTGTCAGTTTCATCTGGATCTAATTCAGGCCTTCTACAAATTGTTCCGTCTAAAAAGCTGGATCAGCATCGTCGACATTATAATTATCGGGTTCACATCATAAGTACTACTACTACTACTACCACCTACATGTTGTCGAGACTCACTCAATAGCATATTAAACATTTCTTCTATCTCTCCATGTGCATTCCACCAATAACAATTGCTTACAAATCCGCGATAAATAATATGTTCTTTAACTTTGTCTAGATGTAAAAATTTTCTATTCCTACATCTTGTACACGAACAACGTAATAACGAATTAACTATATCAAAAGTATAATTCGACATGGAAAACTCCATGAATTGTTCAAGGCCCATAATAATCTCATCATTCAAAAATCCATTAATAGTACACACATACATCCACTCACGCATTTCTCCTAATAAATATAAATATCCTTCAAAATTACCCCTAAACAAATAACATAAAAGTAATTACAAAATATAAAATTTATAAATACATAAAATGTTTATTAAATTAACATTTACAGTTATATCTGTGCTAAACCTTAGAAATAAGAGACGTTATTCAAACAACAACCGCTCCAAAGTATTCTTCTTCACGAACAACACATAATTAAGTTTGGTATAAATTTTTTATTATACAAACTTAACAAAATATGAAGTCATATATATAGGCAAATTTTGGTGGGAAAATTTGCCGCCAAAATAGCGACCACGTGGTCGCTAAATCGACGCTAAAATTTAGCGACCACATGGTCGCTAATTTGGTCCACATTTTTTTAGCTAATTTTTCCCGTCATACTGTTTATGTTGCCTTTTTTTAGCGTCCACGTGGTCGCAAAATTAATTTGGTCGGGATTTCGCGCCACAAATTCCCGCGCCACTGTGCACAGGGATGACCAGATTAGCGACACGTGGTCGCTAAATGCCAGAATTTAGCGTCCAGAATTTTTTGTCACTAAATTTTGGACGCTAAATTCGCAGAATGTTGTAGTGAGTCTAGGAAAACCCGATGCTTTTAATTATTTTTTTAGTTCTTATTTTATATGCGCATTTAGATCTTAGGTCAATTCTCCAAAATCAACAATTTGCCATGTTTATTACTTTCTTTTATTTTATTGTTAGCACCGAATCCATTTAAGTACTATGTTCCTCAAGAGATTCGATCCCGTGAGTCATACTTTCGTGATAAAATTACACCGATCTAGTGCGATTACTAGACACCAGTCAGAACATCATATAAATCACATATCAAACTTTCATTTTTCAAACAACATACACATATACATTATACTCCCCCTCACTTGATTATCCCTTTACTTGGTTTTCAAAAATTCATCAAGCAAATATAATTCATCAAGCAAATGTATCTCAATCAATCAAATTCATCAACTATACATTCAACTTTTCTCCCCCTTTTTGTTATAATTAAAAACACATAAGCATATATGACTAGAGTAAAATCACATTAACACATAAACTAGAACACATAGATAATCACCATATCAGAACATGGACATAAAGTTCCATAAACCTAATACTACATAAATAAGTCTAGACCGTCATTCAAGTACGCACCATAAATGTAGGCATAAAGTTCTACATGATAGCATCATTCTAGACATAAACATAACACAAACATAAATCACTTAACAAACAACATAGATAGATAGATGATAAATGATGCAAACGAGATGTGGGTCATAGAGGTGCATATTCATCACTACGAACGAGCAACATCATCGATCATACAAGTAATCTTCTCCAAATTTTTTCCATAACCGATGCCATCTTCTCAATTAGATTGCTCATTGTGTTCGTCTCCTTGCGCATCTTTGCTCTCATGGTTCCCTTTTAGCTTGGAGGACCGATGGTAGAGTTCGACATGAAGAAGTTTACGCTTCCTTTGTATAATCCGAAGCATTAGATGGGGAAATCAATTTCTCTCCCTTCATTAAGGTGTCATATGATCTCCACATCCAAACTGGTGATGTGGTTATTGCTAGCCTTCTTCAGAAAGATGTTCCTATTTATGGTGTAATGAAGCATTCAGTAAGGAATAGACATGTCCATTGCCTCCAATGCCTATCACTCCTTGCAACCATTAACTCCCTAAGCCTCCAAAAACTGCCTTCCAAGTTGAAGGTTTATTTTTGTTTATTTCATCTTTCTCATCATTTGAAGCATTCAGATTCCTATTTCTTTCCATGATTTTATCATTATTAGGATAAGTTGGTCTAACTCTCACTCTCTTCATGCCAAACCAAGTGCACAAGCTGTCCTCCATGATAATTATCCCTTTGTTTTTTTACCCGAATAACAATAACCGAGCCCCTAGATTGATCTTTTTTAATAACCATATGGATATTAGTATAAACTTCTCTAACCAAATTATCATAAATATCATCTTCATATCCAACCATGTCATAAATCTCTTACTCCCAAAGTCCTCATATAACTCATTATATAGAGATTTCATAATGTTTGACCAATAGAATTTTATGGAGGGTATAAGAATTTTGTGCCTTAGTACCTTAGTGTAGAGTTCTTGGTCGGTATCAATAAATTGAATTACACATTCTTACTCACGATCTCCACCTCATTAGGATGAAGAACCACACATCCGAGTTGGTTTTTGACGATATTTTTTGCTTGGTTGATCCTTAGAGGTTTTTCTCGGTTCCCTTTGCGCCTTAGCCTTTATTCTTGCCATTTTGAAGAGGTCTAAAAAGTTAAGGTTTTAGGAGGAATGTGGTCATTTGGAGTGTTTGGAGGGTTAAGTGGTGTAATTGATGGATAATATGTATGTGTATTATGATTTTGTGGTTGATTTTAGGACTTAGTAGAGGTTTTGATCAATTGAAAGATGGTTGGGTCGAGTGGAAATAGTGTGTGTGAAAGAGGGAAATGAGTGAAGAAGTGGGTTTTGCTTATTTTTAACTAACTTGTGCGTTGCCAGTTGATTAACATTAGTATACAATCAGTTTTCCACATAGCAAGTTTACTAGTCGAATGGACCTTCCACTAGCTGACTAGTGATCGAGTTCTATATCTACTCCATCAGGTCCACTAGTCGATTGATCCTTGAGCTAGTTGACTGATTTTTCTTCATTTTTAGACTTGTATCAATTTTAGAATTTTTAGTCTACTAGTTTCCTTACTAATCGACTAATCACCTAAGAATTTCCTTACTCGATTGACAATATCACTAGTCGACCAATGTCATACCCAAAATTATTCCAGACTTTAAATAACCTCTTCTACTCCACTGATACTTAAGCTGGTAAACTTAAATGACCTTTAGTGTCAATTTTCCATTCCTTAACCACTCAATATCCAACTTGATTTTTTTTACTCAAGTGAGGCATGCACCAAATTGACCATTTTGATGTTTTAGTGTTTATGAATGCCATTTTGATGTTTTAGTGTTTATGAATGCACATAGAAATAACATACAAGATAATACACATCAGTCAAAAACACATTATAAGGAACTTAAATCACACATACCAATTTTCATTTTTATGTCATTAAAAGCATCTTCTTTCAAATGTTTAGTGAGGATATCAACTAATTGATCATTGGTATGCACAAATTTCAAACATATATCACCTTTAAGGTAGTGGTCACACAAGAAATGATGTCTAATCTCTATATGCTTAGTCGTATTATGCAAAATAGGATTCTTGCTTAGACTTATGGAACTTGTATTATCACAATATATGAGTATATTTTTAACATGAATGCCATAATCTAAAATTTGATGTTTAATCCATAGTACTTTTATGCATGAACCATAGCTACATATTCTGATTCAGCTATAAAGATTGCAACACTAACTTGTTTCTTCTTACTCCGTGAAATCAATGATGCACCTATAAAATGACATGTACCACTAGTACTTTTTCTATCAATCCTACAACCTCCATGATCTGCATCCCTATATGCATATAAGTCAAAATCATCACAATGTGGATATCAAAGACCGTTATCAACAGTTTTAATATGATATCTAAAAACCTTTTTGCAAGCAACAAAGTGAAACACTTTGGGATGTGATTGAAATCTAGCACATAAACATATAGCAAACATGATATCTGATCTAAAAGTGTTTAAGTATAATAGTGACCCAATCATACCTCAATATACTTTATGGTTTACGTCTTCTTCATCCTCATGCTTTTTTAATTTGAGATTTAAATCAATGGGAGTTTTAGTAAACTTGCATCCTTCCATCTTGAACTTCTTTAGTAGGTCCTTTGTATTCTTACTTTGATGGATACAGGTTCCTCTATCAAGTAGCTTAATTTATAGTCTAAGAAAGAACTTTAGCTCTCTCATCATGCTCATGTCAAATGCACCTTGCATAAGTTCACTAAACTCATTGCACAAAAGATTGATTAGCAACACTAAAAATTATATCATCAGCATCAATTTAGCACACTAACATATCATGTTCTACTCTTCTAATGAACAAAGTATCATCTATCTTGCCTCTTATACCATACCCTTAGGGTTTGCTTGAGTTTATAATGGGCCTTGTTGAGTTTATAAACATAATCTGGATGACCTACATCTTCAAATTCAGGTTGTTCTTTGACATAAACCTCTTCTTGGATGTATCCATTCAAAATAAACTCTTCATATTCATTTGATGAAGATTGATTCTTCTGTGTGGGTCAAATGCAGAAAGTAGTCGAAGGGCCTCCAATCTAGAAATCGGGGTAAATCTTTCTTCATAATCAAGTCCTTCTTCTTAGTGGAAGCCTTGGGCTACCAATCTAGATTTGTTCTTCACCAGTTCTCCATGTTCATCATTTTAATCTTATTCACCCACTTCACTCTAACTATGGTCTTTCCACTTGGAGATGGTATTAGTTTCCACACTTTATTCCTCTTGAATTGGTTCAACTCTTATTGTATTGTCATAACCCAGTTTTTATGTCCCACTGCCTCATTTATATTTTTCAATTCTATCAAATATACAAATACTGAGTTGCTTATGTGTTCATTCAATTCCTTTCTTGCTTTTACTCTATCACTCACATTTCTAATGACTTGCTCCATAGGATGATCCTTCACTTTAACCCATGCATTTGAGCTTGAAGGTTGCTCAATTTCTCTATCTTTAAATTTTTCATCCTTCAACTCCAATTGTTTCACTTTTTCTTGGATTTTTTGAACTTTGTTCTCTCCTTCTACATTACCTACATCATCAAAAGCACAAACCTTTTTTAGGGGTGGAACTAAACATCAGACTTAACATGAATACTTTATTCAACTACTCTAGTCCAATGATTGTAAACTCTATAAGCTTTACTAGTAAGAGAATATGCTAGAAACGTTCTACATCCTATTTTTCATTAAATTTACCAATGTTATCTTTTTCATTATTATGAATATACAATTTACATCTAAAAGGGCAAAAGTAAGATATGTTAGGTTTTTTACCTTTCCATAGTTCATAATGATTTTTGAGCTTGTCTCTCTTTAGATGAACTTTATTGATTGCAGAGCAAGTCATATTCATTCCTTCCACCCAAAATGATTTTGGTAGTTGATATTCATTGAGCATGGTCCTATTCTTTTCCTCTAATGTCCTATTCTTCCTTTCAACTTCTTCATTTTTTTTGTGTTCTTAAGGATGAGAAATTGTGTCCAACTCCATATTTGTCATATAGTTTCTCAAATGGCTTACAATCAAACTCGCCACCATGATCTAATCTTATGGCAATTATGACCAAACTCTTTTCATTTTGAACCAACCTGCACCACTTAGAAAACTCATGAAAACATCACTTTTATGAACAATGAATCTCATCCAAGTAAATCTAGAGAAATCATCAACAATAGCCAATACATAGTATTTTCCACTAAAGCTAACATGCTTAAAAGATCCCATTAGATCCATATGTATTAACTTAAGAACTCTACTAGTTGTTATCTCCATTTTATCTTTGAATGATCCTTTAACATACTTTCCTTTTATATATTTCTTACAACTATGATCTTTAGAATATTTTAGTTTAGGCAAACCCTAACAAAATCATTTTTTTACAAACATAGAAAATAATGGCAAGGGAGCGTGTACAAGTTTCTTATGCCAAAGAAATGCATTATCATCAAGTGTCACCAAACATTTCTCATTAGATAAGGCATCATCATGTAAATTCACAATATAGATATTTCCATGCCTTAATGCAATAAATGCAATTTTTTTATTCTTAGATACTATGCAATGAGTGGATTAAAACTTCATATCATAATCCAAGTCATATAATTTAGACACACTCAGAATATTATGTTTCAAACCATCCACTAAAGCACATTATCAATAGTTGGTAAAGGTTCCTTACGCACTTGGCGAATACCAATGATTTTACCTTTATTGCTATCACCAAAAGTTACATAACCATGCTCTTTTGGTTTGATCTTCGTAATCAAGCTTTTGTTTCCACTTATGTGTCTTGAGCATCCACTATCCACATACCAAGTGAAAGGTGGTGCTTCCAATATTCTTTGTACCTATAAAAGAAACCATTTTTATTTTCATTGGTACTCATACCATCTTGGGTCCTTTAGAGTTATCAACATGAACCATAATAGGTAGAATGGTTCCTTTTACAACCTATACTTTCTTCACCTTTGCACTTTATCAAATTAGTACAAACATAACCATTGTGTCCAACTCCCAAACATCTTTCACAAGTAGGTAATTTACATTTTTTTTGGGTTTAATTTCACTTGGTTTCATAAATTTAGTCATCAAACATGAGTTCTTATTATATGTATCATGCCTAAGACCATTCTTAGAGATAAAATATCTTTGCAAAGAAAGTAGTTCCTTAAATTTCTCCTTGCCACAAGTGAATTTGCCAACAACATATGAGAATTCAATTTTAAGTCTACTAATCTCACCAGTTAGTTTCTTTTTTCTAATCAAACAATTCCCATGCAAAGAGTTCATTTCAATTCCATTCTGAACTTTCTTGGTCTCTTTTGGTTTATCACTCAATGCATCAATCTCAAACACAAGTTTCTTATTTTCTAGCTTAAGCTTCTTGTTCATCTTAAACACTCTCAAAGTCATGTTGCAATCTCAAATAGGCATCATGCATATCATTCTCAAGTAAATCATCATCACTTAAACCATCAAGAGACATAGAAGATACCTTATCCTTATCATCACTAGATTGATGGCTTTTAGCCATGAGGCCAAGTTGTTCTCTTCATATCCTAGCTCTTCTTTTTCACCATCACTCCAACTAGAAACAAATGATTTTTTCTTCTCCCCTTTGTCATTTCTTTCATTGAATTGTGATCTTGAGAATCCACCAACTTTCACACTTTTGCATAATGTCCCTTCTTGCCATATTTGAAGCAACTATCTTCATTTGTAGCATTCCTCTTATTTTCTCCTTCATTTGTTCTTCTCTCATTGTTGAACTTTCTTCTCCTATCTCCTCCTCTCAACTCTTTCCTTCTTGAGTTCATCAAGTTCTTGAATGTTTTCATTTTCTTGCATAGAGAGCCATTTTTTCATCGTCCTCTTCATCTTCATGTAGATCACCATCACTTTCTTCATATTAAAGTAGACTTGCATTCATTGTAATGTTCTTTTCCTTAGGCTTTGACCTTTCACCTCTAGTCTTGAAGATGATCTCAAAATTTATCAAGGATCTAATCAAAGAATTAAAACCCATAGTATTAAGATCATTTAACTCCATGATTGCATTAACTTGAGAATCCCATTCTCTTGGGAGTGATAGAAGTATCTTCTTTAATTCCTCACTATCACTCATTGTCTTTCTCAAGCCACTCAACCCGTTCATAATTTCTTTAAATCAATCAAGCATGGGATTGATGGATTTACCTTTATTCATGGTGTACATCTCATAATCATGGGGCAACATGTTAATCTTGGTCTCTCTTACTTGATTGGTTCCTTCATAGGTGACTTTTAGTTCATCCCACATATCTTTTGCACTTGTGCAAGAACCCATACAATTTTTATCTTCCATGGATAGTGCACAAAGAATGAGCTTAATGGAATTTGGATTGATGTAGACTTTGCCTCAAACTTCATCACTATAGTCAATTTCATTCTTTAACTCACCATTCTCATTCCTTGGAATTTAGGGACCATGGATGATAACTTTCTAATATTTGATGCATTCACACATTATGCATATTTTCATGTTAATCCTTCAAGAGGAGTAATTAGTCCCATTGAAGTAAGGAGGGTAGTTTGGATTGACTCCAAAATCACCAAAGTGTGCTTATGTCATTCTTATATCTTTGACTCAAGGATGTTAAGCCTCTTATAGTAAGCACCTTGTTTTGATACCAATTGTAGAGTTGAATTAACCTCTAGAAAGGAAGGGTTTGAATAGAGGTTAATGGAATGGCTATTTTTTTGCAAAAAATAAAGAACAAGAAAAAAAAGGTATTTAGAGTGCTTTAGTGGAAAACACCTACTCCATTACCTAAGCTCTCACTTAGGATTTTCTCAATAATCCACTATTTTTGCTTTCTTTCTCACTTAAATTTTGGCTCAAGCAACCTTACAATCAATTTGATTTACAGCTGAAATCCTACCACAAAAGCTATGCTAACTCAATCTAGAATATAAGGAATTGTACCTCTCTATTCTAGTTAAAAAGCAATGAAAAGCTTGAACACAAGAAATATTGGTTACACAATGAACAAGAGAGTAATGTAGATGCTTTAGAATGCTTGTGTCATCTCTCTTCTCTGTTGTCAACTCTATTTATATGGTGTCATGAGTTTTTGTCCTTTAGAATTTGATGTGGATCTCTTCAAGTATCTTTTTAAATTTAATTTTGTCCACTTCCAGCATTTTTAGTCAACTGACTGTTTTCTTACTTGAGTATTTTATTTGAGGTAATTGGTTGGTTTCTTTTTCAGTCGAATGGTGATCATTTGAAAATCCTTCCAAACCTTTTGAATCATGCTCTTTAGTCGACTGGCCACTTTGTTAGTTGACTGGTTTATCCTGCATCACATGTTAGTCGTCTGGCACATATACCTGCACCTCTTTTAAAATTTAAAATCTTCCAAAAAGTGGTCCTTGACTCTCGACATCACTCTGAATATTTTCTAACCTGTTTTTGTGGCAGTGCCCAATACTAGTGAACTGGTGTTCATTCCAGTCGATTGGTTTAGCTTGTGGTTCCTAATCTAGCCATTACTATTTTTCATAAGGTTTGTCTAGACCTGCAAGTCGACTAGTATACTTTCTGATAGACTAGTTACTTGCATTTTTCATTTACTTGACTAGCACACATAACACTCAAGTAAATTGATCCTTACCATTCTCATTAAAGTCTTACGAACATTTTTGTAACTTTTTTACCTGAAATCTATATTTATTAAATTCATGAAGTTTTAACATTTTCAAAACACTTAGAGAAAATTTTTAATATTTACCACCATTGGTCCAACAAAATTTTCAACATAAATTTTCACACTCAATTCCCTACCTCAGTTCTTCTTAATTTGAACCTCAACAATAAAACAAACCGAAAACACTCAACCCACTGAACACACTTCAAAACAGAACCCAAAACCATTGATAAACTAAATCAAAACCACGAAAATCAACATATACCTCCTTGTTACACTAAAACCTTAGAGGAAAGAAAAGAGAGAGTTCAAATTTATCCCAAAATGAAAGGAAAAGTCTACCATACAAGGAAGAACAACAAAAAAAAGAAGAAAAGAAAAAAGTGAGAAAGACAGATTATGCAGCTAAAATGAGAAGAAACAATGATAAAGGAGGATCAGGGTTCAAAATTACCTCAAAATTAAAAAATACGAGCTGATGTAACACCCTAATTTTCATCAATTTGTAATTAAAAATAAATTAGAATAATGTTAAGTAAAAAAAATTATATATTTCGAAAGAAAAAATACAGAAAAATGATCCTTGACATATTACACGACCATGTTGCACGGACAATGCTCGTGTAGCATGTACGTGTAGTGGGTCTAGAACACAAAAATTTGATGAACAATAAGGAACATTGATTTGATCTATAAGTTGCATTACAGAGACAACTACACAGTTAGTGATGATTGTGTAATTGCATTCTAAAGGATAAAATAGGGAATTTTGAGAAAACCAAATTAAAACACACTCAACACGTAATATCTTTTTCATGTTAGCTTATGATGAATAAAATAAACACAGAAACCAAGAATAAGCACATGAATATGTTTTAAGTGTTAGAATTGAAAAGTGAGATTCACATGATCAACACGGCAGCCGTGTAAAAGACCACAGTGAGCATGTTGGATCATAATCTGTATAGCAAAGGAGCACGGGGCAGTGGTGTGTTCCACTATGGGCATGCTGAAACTAGGATTGAAACATGGAATTTAGGTGGTGACCGTGGTGCGTTACAAGGTGGTCGTATAGCCAAAATGGGTTGTGATATAACACGACAGGACCGTGTTATGCTGTCAAAATCACATCAAAAGAAAAGACAACAAGCAGTTGGTGGCATTTTATTCAAAGAAAAAAAAAACACAAGCAGAGAGAGAGAGAGAGTTAAGAGAGATGAGAGAAAGATTGAGAAGAGTGCAAAGAGATTTCTATAATTCTAAACCTCTATGGCTAAACCTCTATCAATCTTCAATTGCTAGGGTAAGACGAAGGAGAAGACTCAAAGTAAAAGGATGATGTAAGAAGGAGGTAATGAAGTTTTAGAATTATGAATGACTAAGTATGGAATAGAGAAAGAAACTAAGTAGATTGAGAAGTAGTGAAATAATTATATTCATGCATACGTGTGTATTTAGTGTTGTTATTCAGTATATTGTGATTATGTTATTATTGATATATAGGATGACATGATTGACTATAGAGTCGAGATCAGAGTTCAGACAACTTTGTTTTGTTGCTTTATTTGTTCCCTCAAAATGTCTTTAATACTTCTAGGCAGAGATTTTGAGAAACAAGGATTTTCAGATAAGTCATCATCCTTTTTTTCCTTCACCAAAAGGGTCCACTATGAGGTGGATATCTCCAATATTGACTAGGAAAAATATTGTTGGTCAGTATAGAAGTCCATATAAGAATCTTGTTCTTTGTTTATTTTTTTTTATCTTCCCCTCCTCTCTCCTCCTTCAACAATCGAACCACCGCCACTCTCAAATCTTATTCGTGCATCCATCTGATGAGGCGTTCCAGGTTCATTTAACGATTTTAGAGGATCTTTGTTGTGGAGATTTTGATTCGGTAATCGATTCCGTTGAAATTGCAGTTGATGTATTGGCTGTAGCTTTAGAACTTTTGAGGAATGAGTGAAACGATGCATTTCATATTTAGAAGTTGTGTCATGGAATGAGGAGGAAGAGAGGTGTGTCATGGATTTCGTATGGAGTTGTTCTGAAGTTTTGTTTTGGTCATTGCCAGTCCTTTGAGTAAGACAGAGTTTACTATTAATTGGCTCCTGTTGAGTGGATCGATGTAGTGATTTTATTGTTGGCTTGTGTCACATGAGTTTGTTGTTGGTAAGAATTGATTCATTTTTGCTGGATGAGTTTTGGTGGAGTTATTTGGGAGGTTACTCAGTAATTTTAGTTGGTTTTGGGATTAAAATTTCTTGTCTGTCGAGTGTTTGATAGAATGTCTCTTTGATCTTAGTTTGTTGAGTTTCTTTCTTGATCACTCCTTTAATGGTGTTCATTTTTCTTTTTATTGAGATTATCATTTGAGCTTTAAGTGCTCTTCTTTCTTCATTTTTTTGATATCAATTTGTTCTTGATTTGTAGCAATGGTTATCCATTGTGAGTCATTTTTCATCATATATTTGTTGATTGCACATTAAATGTGGTGTTTCTTTGATGCTCTTATGAGTTTGTAGCATCGATTATTCGGTGTGAGTTGATTACGAATTGTTCCGTTTTTATGATCATTTGACATTTTTTGTTGGATATTGGATATGAACAGGTTGGAGTTAAATCTGATGTTTTTGCATTGGTCATTGAGTAGGATTTATGTTATTTTATTTTCTTCACATTGATGAGAGCTTGCTTGAAGGAGGAGGGCTGCGATTTTGCTCAATCGTAGTATTCAAAGATTTGATTTGATAAGTTGGATGGAATGAGTGTTTTGGATCTTTCTTTGTTAGAGACATGTTTATGTTTTCTTTGGATTAGAATAGAGGAGGGAAGAATGGAAATTTATTCTTGAGGAGTGTGGCCTTTATGACAGAGTTTGTTATTTGGTTGATTTACTTGATCCATAGTTGAGATTGGAGACGGCAGATTATGGAATTTTTTATTCATTTTGACAATGGATAATTGAGTATCGGTTTGGTTTTCATATCCGGTTTCGTCCGGTTTGGTTTTCTATCCGGTTTCGTCCAGTTTCTTTCTATGTTCGGTTTCATCCGATTTGTCTTCTATGACCAGTTTCGTCTGGTTTCATTTTATTCACTTGGGTTTTGGATTTTGTTGGAAAACTTCTTGGTTAAATGGAACATTGAACTTGTTTGCTTGAGAATTGGAGCAGTTGTTTTTAATCGAAGCCTACAGGGGCACCTGGAGCAGCCGCAGCTTCTTCTTCAGCCTTCCATTTTTCTTTCTAAGCTTCAAATTTTGTTTTCCACTTTGTCTCACTGATGGAGGTAGTGATCTTCTCATCCTTAGCTATCAAGATGTTCTACAGAGGAGTAGTTTGATTTTGTTGTTGTTGTTGTTGAGTTTGAGTGCTTTGACTTCGATTGTTATTGGCTGGATATGATGAGGAGTTTTTGCAATATGAGCCTTCTTGCAAATTCTATCGAAGGCACATCTTGAGGGGGAGTGTTACGAACCATGATTATGATAAGGAGAACATTATAGACTTTCCTTATTGAATTTGTTATAACAAAAAAAAAAGGATTCCATATTCATTTCTTTTGTTTCCTTTATGCAATAGAATAGTGGCAAAAGATGTGTGACTTGCAACCTTGCTTTTGTTATGATGTGCCAATATATAGTGTCTGTAACTACATTGATTGACTATTGAATCAAAGGATCATTTTCTCATTTTTCTCTTCTCTCTAATATTGTAAAACATTGGTTATTGTCAGATCTGTCGGTTAGTAGTTATAATCTTTGGCTCACCGCACTCGGTAATATATTTCTGAGTACGTATCTCTATACATGAAAAGGAAAATTTTGTTTGGTACTCGACAGATGACAACTTGCCAAACACAAATCAAGACAATCCAAACAATCATCAATTTCATGTCCCAACAAAAGAAAATTATGCATGAATTCACATATTCCTTTTATTAAATAAGCACGTCGGTCCAATCCCACCATAACTATCATTGCTAAGCTACACAATTTGTTCACATGGTGGTTTCATTCTCCAACTTCTCTTTCCTATTTTATGGCTGTGTATTGAAATTCTAGCTATGTACAATTTCGTGGATTGAATTGTATCGATGACGAATATGCACCACAAAGAAGTGATACAGATTTTTTTGTCTAAACTACGAGGTATTCTGGCAACTCAAACTAATTCTCGTTCGAACCGGACAGAACTACAAGACGACAAAACTCTCCCAACCAAGTTTTAACATAGCTGCGTACTCAGGATTAGAACTCGTGATATCTAGTTAAGATAAAACAACCCCACGTCAGTTGTAGTAAAGGAAAAAAAAAGATAAAGAAAACAGTAATACAGAAAAACAACAATGAAACATATACCATTTAAAATGTGAGCTAACCAAATTTTTCAACCTAAAAAAATGCAACAAATGTTTCATGAGATCTCGTTAAAAATATATTTAGTT
>CANYCX010811194.1:0-16151 GCA_948193385.1 Breynia disticha f. nivosa
TTATGTGAGACCCAGTAGCAGTCAAGTGGATTTCTACACGTTCCCTTCTTACTTTGATATTATTGTGAAGCATGTGTCATAGTATTTAATTTGATTAGATTGTACAAATAGGCTGCACTAGCTATAAGTGGGCAAGCGTTAACTTTTTGGTTAGATGCTATGACATATGGTGGATCAATAGTAAAGGAGGAAGATTATTTCCGAAGATATCACTAGAGTTCATAACGCTGGGCCCAAATTACTGTGTTTTTGTGAAAAATTTGATTAATGTGATTAATCACTGGTTCTTACAAGATGTGTAACTAGTGTTTATGACAAAATTTCGTGAGATCAAAGCGAGTCGAAATTTGTGATATTAGGAAAGTAATATAGGGAATAATCACGTTTAGCGAAAAATAGAAAACGAGTAGTGTTCTATTATACTTGAGCTGCTTAACTGCCAGAAGCTCATTTCGTTGAAGGTCGCGTGTCCGCACTACACAAGACGGAAAACCGTTACCTAAAGAGAGAATCTGTACTCGCAATCGTCATGTGCAAGTGAGAGATGAAAGGATAATTTATTCCTCCCATGACATTTGGGTTGTCGAATAAATATAATTAAGTTAAAGAACTTAATTATAATTTATTTGGTTGAAGGATTAAATTAGAAAGAATTTTGGTTTAAGGACCAAAGTGTAATTATGCGTGAAAAGGTACCATTTCACCAAATGGTACCTCCACTTCTATAAATACATACCCTCCTCTCCACATTAATGACTTATGTCATTCTTCCACCAAAATGGAAGAGAGAGAAGAGACACTTCTCTTCCTCTCCACAAATAACCAACAAGTGATTATTTCTCTCGGGTTTGAGTTCTGGTGTAGGATCGGGTGCGAAACATTGCCCGTATCCCGACGCTCTGCGCCTGTGGATACGAGCGTACCCTCAACGAGGTATCGTTCTTCTTTCGCTGTGTTGAACGGAATTCCAGGTATGCATATTCTGTTCATTTTATTTAGTGCTTTATTAATTATATGTTAATTAATTGGTTTATATATATATGTGCATATTCTTTCAAAGACTAACTAAAAAATCAAAATCATCAAAAAATTATACATAGAATTTTATTAATTAAACGAGAGAGGATGTCAATGTATTTAGTTTTAGTATATATATAAATAGATATAAAAAAGAGAGAAAATTATAAAAATATTAAAATGATTACAACTCAATATCATTAATACTAATATCTTTATTTCATTGACATTTGTTTGTTATTTAATTGTATTTATTTTTTCTCTTTTACAGTTAATTAATTATTTATTTATTTCATTCATTCATTAATTATAAATTTATTTTCTTTATCATATTTGCTTTATTTTCATATTATTTTTCTCTTTTTTTTTCTCATACTGACCAAGAAAATAATTAGGTAATGTTTATGCAAGTTTATGTATGTTTATGTATATTGTAAATATTTTTATAAAATTTCATTTATTTTGGACACAGATAAACACAAGTGAACATTATTGAACATTTCATAATTACCAATAATTTGGTTTTAATACTTTTTTCAAAAATATATTGAAACATTTAGATGATTATCAATATTTGATCAAAAGAATAAACAACCAAACTATTTTAATATAAAAAATAAATATGTAATCGAATTTATTCACAAATTTCTCCACGAACATTAAACAAACATGCTCGAGAACTTTTCGAGCCAAGCGTTGGAATGTTCTAAAAAATTTATTCAAACTCAACTCGTTCAATATCGAACCAAGTAACGAATGAATTTTTATCAAGCCAAACACAATCACTCACGAGTAGGGCTGTAAACGAGCCAAATAGAACAAACTTTTAGAGTATTCGAGCTCAACTCGTTTACAATTTCTCGAGTTTGAGCTCAGGCCGAATTTTGTATCGAGCTCAAAATTTTATTCAAGAACATGTTTGTTTAAAGTTCGTAAACAAATAAACATGTTCATGAATTTTTCGAGCTTTACTAAATAAAATAAAAATGCTGGATGTGAAATTAAAAATTAATATATTTATAAAATACTATTAATATTTTTATTTTTTATTTAATAAAGTAATTATTTTTAATTAATATAATAAAATTATATATTTTATCAAAAAATAATTTTATTTTAATAATGATTCATTTTTAAATAAATAATATATATATTTGAAATACAAAGAAAATATGAAAACTATATATTAATATAAAAAAAATTAATTATATAATTAAGTTTATTTACGAACGTTAAACGAATATATTTGCGAACTTTCGAGTCGAGTATTACCTTATTCAGACCCAACTTGTTTAACTATCAGAGCATTTCTTTTTGTTTCCTTAACTATCAGAGTATTTCATTTTGTTTGCGAATAGACTTGATTATAAACAATCCGAGCTCAAACGAATTTTTATTGAGTTCGAATCGAGTAACTCGCGAACTGTCCAGTTCATTTAGACCCTTACTCGCCAGCAATTCAACTCATTTACACCTCAATTACCAACATATCTTTAATGAAGTTGGATTTCAACTTATGCGTGAAATGTTATTGTTAAACTTTGTAACCATGTGAGGATACAACTTTTGAGAGCAGAGGACCTTTCATATTATATGGGTACAGAAGTAACCGGAAATAGCCGTCATCCTCATATCAGTGAAGAATGAGAAGGCGAATTAGGATTGTGCAGTCTACCGGAAGTAAATGGTCACCGGTGGAATGTCAATGTCGTTGTCTTCATCGTCCTCACACGCCACAACGACATCGAAATGGCATCTGTACGGCGGCAATTCGAGTTTTGCTACTTCCATGGCGAGATCCACCAGTTTCTTGTCCATCCTTTCTTTGTGCCGAGGGAACATACTGTTGTAAAGGAGAGAACTTCCACATGAGATGCTATAGGCATTCAAGCCTTTATCCTTGAGCCACTGCAGAAGTTGTCGCAATGTCGGATTGTCTCTTATGATCCACCTGTCCCACACAGTCCAGCCCATGTCACGATGCTTGATGACCTTGGGTGGCACTGGCTCCGCCATGGAGAACAAAGGAAGTGCTAGGTTGGCGAATGTATTGCGGTAGTCCTCAACTTTGTGACCGCCGTCGAGGACTTTGTATAGCTCTAGACACACTAGACCGGTGGCCATAGCAGTGGAAGTAGCAATGGCCGGAATAATACGTCCGGCAATGAACTTGGCTTTCAACTTGTCAACCTCTGGAATGCTGTAGTTTCTTGCTCTCATATTCGCAAGACCAGCTATTAGGTCCATGTGGTAGTTTGTGTCGTCGTCCTGCAAATTAACAGAAAATAACATCAATAAAGAGCCTGCTGTAATGAATTCTAAAGTGAAAAAAAACATCGAAAAGAAAGAACCTTCTCAAACTGAATTGGCTTCATCTTGAACCCAGATGAAAGACTTCGCTGGCACTGCTCCAATTTTTTGATGAGCTCATTGATGACGGCTGCATCATCCACAGAGCTAGTAATTATAGTAGTGGCTTTTTCATCAGTTTCAATTTTTGCATCTTTCTTAGGCTGAAATTCTGGTAGCATCACCTTGTCAACAGCTTCGGCCAACATCTTAGGATTCTTCACCCAGTCAGGAACTGAGATGCCAAATGTCTCTGCTCGAAGAATGGCCGCTGACAAGACAAAATGGAGATGACTTGGATCAGCGGTTGAAAACTGAAGCGGCTGTGGGAATCTCTTTGGAGCTGACCAGAAGGGAACTCCAGTGCTAGTTGCAGCATCTTCAGGAAATGTGTAGATTAACTGCTTCACACGATTGGAAAAATAATCTTCAAACCTGATTGAACAGAAGCCAAAAGTCAGAAACTGAGCAAACGATTCCATGAAAATTATTATTGAATATCTAGTTTAATGAGTCACCTTAAACGAGCCCATGTAATGCAATCCTGGAAAGTCTCACATCTTTCCCTGTCAAGACACTCAATAACACGTTCCAAGTTATCCCTTGCCACTGCATCTCCAGCATTGATCATAGAATTTGCATATTCAACTGGATTGGATAAATAGGCATTGACTTCTGCAGGAGTTTTCTCAAGTAAACCCTCAAACTCTGATCGAGCCCATGTCAAGCAGTGATCAATATTGTGAGGGAATGAATGCACAGTGCACATGGGCGCTTGTTTTTCAGGTGGATCTCTTGAAGCCCCATAGTTTTCGGTCAGATGAGGAATGACCATCTGAGTATTGCATTTAGCACCAAGGGTCCCCGACTCAAGAAGTGGCTTCTGAAAGTACAGACATCTCTGATCAACATATAGTCTAGCATTGACATTGTCTAGAGCATTCACAACACAAGTTAAACCCTCCCAAAAGGCATCATCAAAGACATTCTCAGTTTCTGGGCCAACACGATTTTGCAAAGCTTCAATGTTTAGATGAGGATTAATAGCTGCAGCAGCAGATGCAGCAACAGTAGATTTGGCCTGACCTATATTCCAATCACGGAAGAGGAACTGTCTGCTTAGGTTACTCTTCTCTATTACATCATCATCTGTTATTGTCAGCTTTCCTTTACCACATGAAACACCCATCAGTGCCAGATTCTTCAAGAACTCACACCCCAGTGCACCAGATCCAACGACAAACACATTAGCAGCCTCAAGTTTCTTCTGAAGCTTGGACCCAAAAACTGCAACTTGAGCATCGTAACGACTATTTAAAGGTTTAAAATCACTAGGATCCACATTTTCAGTAGGAAGCGACTCCAATGAATCGAAATAGAAGAACTGTTACAGCCAAAAGGAGAGTTTAGATGAAGCATTAAAAAAAAGACCAGGACATGTAATTGGAATAAAATTAGTAAAAAAAAAGGTTTAAATAATAATAAAAAACTTAACAGAAATTAAAAAAACTATACAGTGATAACTCTTCAAGAAATGATTTTTTTTGGGGACCAGTTATGCTGCTCATAATCTGATACATTAGTTGATAATCTAAAACAGTAAAGAAAGCATATGTTCAACTTCAACGTCCCCATTCTGTGGGTGAACAAGACCAAACCAAGCTGGTTAAAAAGACAGAATATTGTCTCAGTCTTCATGAGTGAATTCAGTTCAGCTTTCTTTTTATGTTTCTCAATCACCTCCCCATCTGCACCTTTTGTCCCCCTCTACTCTCCGCTCACCTACCCGTACATCTTCAGGTTCAGTTTCCTTAAAAGTATTATTTCATTCAGTTGAGAACCAAACCAACCAAACACCCTCCCCTAACTCTTCTCCCAGCGTTCAAGAAAATTTAACACATGGTATTCTAGCGTGCATGATTGATATATTACAAGTATTTCAATTAATAGTGGAGACCCCACAAGTTATACTTAGTAGCTTACATCCTGGACTCGTTGCACATATCCATTTCCATAGACACAATGGCACGTGTGTGTGTTCATGAGAAAACATGAGTATTAGATAGAGAGAGAGAGAACAAGAATAATAGACAAAACAGCAGAACATGGCCAATAAAGAAAAACATTACCTGAAAAAGAGGATGGAATTTTCCAGAGCATGCCTTGACAACTTCTTGTCCAACAATTCCACCAAATATGGCAGCCATAGGATTCAGAACAGCCCTTGAACCAAAGGCAAAGTGGCTTAGAATTTTTGAATTGACGTCTTCCACTCTCCCATCACCCAAACTGTTATTGATGTTAGTGGCAAGAGATATGAGTTTTTGAGCATCATCTTCTGAACCAGTACCAGGGTATCGTCCCAACTCAGACACAAATTGATCCAGTGCTTGAAATGCCAAGTGCAAAAGAGGTGGACGATCAAACTTAGAGAAATCACTCAGAAGAAATTCGCCGGGATTCTCAAGTGCTTCCCTCAATGGCCTAAAATTCAACACTTTAGGCTGTTTGACCTGTGTGACAATACCCCCTTTCTCATACACACCTAAACTAGTTGTATCTTCTCCGAGAGTAAATGAATATGGCCTAGCAGTTTTTATCTTCCTTGGCTTTCCATCATTTAATTCTGTCATCCCATGGATCTCACTGAACACAACGAGGTCCCCATCTTGAAACCCAAGCCTTTCATCATCAACACATGATATTAATGCAGGGTTGTCATTGCTGATGGATGCAATTATACCCGTGTGAGGTTCCTCTCCATCAATATCAACAACTTTGAATTCAGGGCCAAAGTCGCAAAACACAGAACCAAAAAGGCCTCTAACTTCTGCCTTAATGAAAGAGATAGGTGGCTCATGATTGTGGCAGTAATCATCAAACTCAATAGCTTTCTGGAGACTTATATCAGTAAAGACAACAGCCTGAAGAATCACAATATAAGAGAGTGTATTGAAATTACAATAGTCTTGTGCATGAACAGCAAAACAGAGGCACAGGTAACAGGATGTAAACAGTACACATGAAAGGGAAAAAAAGGAAAGACCTACTCCAACCATTAAATGTCCTCAAATATGACAAGTTTGTACTACTTTGTTCAGTACAGCCTGTAAATTTCTCAATTAAAAATCTTTTTCGACAAATGGAAACAAGAAAAATTCCCAGAGCGTCCTAAATCAGTGGTGGTTTATACATTCATAGGGCTTTTATTAAAAAAAATATCTTTTTTTTTCAGCATTTAACATAATCATGCCATCTAATTGAAACAATTTATCTGCAGAAACAAATCTTAGGTAGTAGAAACTTTTCATGATACCAGAAAAATAGCTTCAGACACTGATTACATAGGCAAATAAGATAAATGTCATTGTCTGGTCAATCTCATATCTGTCAAAAATTGATAAATCCAACGAAAATAGTCATTCCCAATCAATTTACTCATAATTTACTCAATAATAAGAAGATTGAACAACATTACGAAGACTCATGCCGAATTCAACAATTCTATAAATATTCTCAATAAGCAACAATCAAGACCCATAAAGTATCACTAGTCATGGTGATTCCAAATCTCTGAAGAATGAAGATGGACCATCATCGAAACGTAATTGAGCTTCTTAGAATAGCATAATGCAAACAAGTAAAAGGAATTACATACCTGGAAATTAGATAGATGTTCCTTATTCAACTCTGTGGTTAAGGTAGCAATGACAACTGCATTATTTAGTTCCTGCAATTTCTGAACAGATGCCATTGCCCTGTTCAAACCAACATCACTCTCCGAGAAAACGAAATTGCTGGACAAATCCCACAGCTCCACCTTTCCTTCATCATGCAGGGTTACAGACTTGACACCAGCAAGAATGAGATTTTTGGCTGCAGAATCAAAATAAAAAAAAATGCCCAGACATTCATCAACATGGAGTAAGCCTTGGGGCAGGACAAATACAGCAAAGGGGACATATATACGTTAAAACATGTATTGATCCTTCAAACACTTGTTCGAACCTGGGCTATTGAACAACAAATAAACCCATCTAAGTGCTTTACAAGCGATCAATCACCTCATTACAGTTCATTTATCCTCTGTTTTAAGCACCAATTCTCCCAATGGCATGGAAGGGTAAAGCAACACCAATAATCATTTCATCAAGAAACGGACATTCATAACAATTGAATCACAATATAGATTGTAGGACATTATCACAACAAAAATTGAAGATCTATTTTACATACAGTTATTTTCTTGACTAATTAGTTCAGAAATGTTCCCTCTTAGATTTTAAAAACACAGTCATATGCAACAAAACTGATTGGGACACCAAACCACTCAAGAACAACTTGCATGAGATAACACATCCTATGACACTATTAACAAATTGCAACCACTGAATCATTCATAAAAATATTATAAGAAGTATTCTCAGAACAAAACAATTAATTACAATCATAGCGTACTGCGTTACGTATAATTGAAATAGCTAACATTTTCCATATAAATGAGAAATAAAGTATACCAGTTTCAAGACCGAGACCCTGCATCCCGGAAACAAGAACATTAGAAGCGAAAAGCCTTCTCATGGTTTCACGGCCATACACTGCAAGCTGCCTACTGTGAAGATCCTCATCTATCTCCGTTTGATTCAGCGCCATATTCTCACCTACACCACCACCACTACAAGATTCTACAACAGAGTGGTGGATCCTTTGCTTCTCGATTGAAACGGAGTCTTCGGGCAGATCTTGTTGTTGTTGTTGCTGTCGCTTTCTAGGAAGCATAAAGTGGAATAGACTGCCAAACAATTCACAATGCCTCATCACAACAATCAAAACAAAATTCGCAACTAAACAAGCAAATAATATTACAAGCTTTGATTCGTGGTTAGGGAGAGACAATCC
The DNA here is from genome assembly GCA_948193385.1 of Breynia disticha f. nivosa. Taxonomy (NCBI): domain Eukaryota; kingdom Viridiplantae; phylum Streptophyta; class Magnoliopsida; order Malpighiales; family Phyllanthaceae; genus Breynia; species Breynia disticha. The sequence continues at coordinate 8,266 of CANYCX010811194.1, forward strand.
TAAAAACATGGGAGCTAAAGCGCTGAAAAAGCTAACCCTAATCTGGAAATATGGGAATAGTTGAAAGTGAAGGAGAGGGGAAAAAGAATGAAAAGAATTACGTACCGATTGTGGGAGGGAAGGAATGGAGTGGAAGTGGTGAAAGAGATTCGTAAATTTGGAAATTGGTTTCATTAAGATTCAGTCGTGTTTTAGACTGTGTTGAGTTTGATGTTGCAGACATAGACAGACTTGACTGTCAAGTCTTTTTCAGAGATGGCGAGCTCTGGAGTTTGACTTATCATATACGTCGCCGCGTGAAATCGAAACGGTATCGTATTTAGACAACCGAGTAAAAAGGTTAGGGAGCTAAATCAAAATTAACACTTCCCCTCGAGTATTCAATTGTTATCTTCGTTATACCTTTCAATTGTTGGCTTTATTTTTCATTACTATCAGTGTTAGAGTATCTACAGTCATAACTTCTTCATGAGCATATTTATATTAATATTTTATAAATTTATTATTTATTAAATTTTTCTATATTTATAAATTTTTTATTAAATTTTATATGAAATTTATTATACTTTATTTAATAATAAAAAAATTTATACCCTTAAAATTAATTTAAGTGAACTCTTTAAATCAATAGAGCTCACATCAACCGTTTTACCATAGTAAAACGGTTGATGATGATCAGTTCTCTCATAAAAAAGAGTTGGTCATAAATCCATCCACATAAAGTATACATATATTATAGATACCCAGAAATATGTTATGTTAAAAAAGTTAAAAACTTTTATTAGATTGACTTTTCTAGCAAACTAATTTGATTTCAGATTTCAAATTTGTAACTTTTGATATAAATTTTTAGTTTAGAAATATTTCTAATTTATTGAAACACTCGTCGTTCATTCAAAATAACTTGAGCTATGTATTCTTGATATCAAGAAAAATCAAGAACTCAGTAAGTGAAATCATGAGAAATCAAGAACTCAGTAAGCTGGTAAAATATTGTTTGTTATTCTCATCAATAATAATATTGTACATCTGAGTAAAGTATATATATATACTTTCAACTAACTAACTCCTGTAAAATAAGGAGCCAACATACATGTGACAGTTGTACACTACAACTAATTAATTGACTATTTCATCCTTCATGCTCTTGCTTCCAGTAGCTTCGTCGGCAATAGGCTTCATCCCCCCTCAAGTTGAGCAGTGGGAAAACTTAAGCTCAACTTGGAACACAGTCTATGAAAAGTGGGACTGGGTAGATTTTTAGTGAGAATATCAGCTGGTTGGTGTGTCGAAAAAACATGTCGTAAGTCTATGAATCGACCAATATATGCTTTTCTAACCACATGACAATCAAGCTTTATGTGCTTGGTACGATCATGAAACACGGGATTAGAGGATATATGTATTGCAGCGTTGTTATCACACCAGAGTGGAATGGGTGAAGAACGGGGCAGCTGGAAATCCAATAATAAGTATGATATCCACTTCAATTCACAGACAGTGGCTGCCATTCCCCGATATTCGGCTTCCGCTGAAGATCGATATACTGTTTGTTGCTTCTTGCTTTGCCAAGATACCAAGTTTAAGCCAAGATACACACAATATCTAGTGATCAACTTCTTGCTAAACTTGCATTTCGCCCAATCGGCGTCACTGTACGCAGTGAGCTGCATATCAGTATGAGCTGCCACGAGCAAGCCATGATGCATAGTGTGCTTAAGATAACGTAAAATGTGCATGACTCCATCAAGATAATGCTGGCAAGGATTGCTAACAAATTGACTCATATGATGAACTGCGAAGCAAATATCTGGACGGGTACAATTCAGATATAGTAATTTCCCCACCAATCTCCTATATTGTGCAGGATTCTCAAGAGGTATGTCATCTTCAAGATGATAGTTTGTGTTGCAAGGTAAAGGTAACTCAGCACTTACTGCTCCTGTCATACCAGTTTCCACTAATAAATCGAGAATGTACTTCCTTTGTGTTAGAGTAATTCTATCTGTGCTGCGATAAATCTCCACTCCAAGGAAGTAATTGACTTGTCCAAGATATTTGATTGTGAATTTTCCATGCAGATGTGCCTTAATATCCTCAATATATGATCTTCGAGACCCTGTTATCAAGGCATCATCTACATATACAATTAGAGCGAGAAATCCATCAGATGTTGCTCGAGTAAACAAGCAATGGTCTGCCTTTGATTGAACAAACCCGTAATGGATGAGAGTGGTGGAAAACTCTGAATTCCACTCTCGGGAAGCTTGCTTCAGTCCATACAAGGATCGTAAAAGTTTACAAACTTGCCCGGGTTTTGCTTTGGTGTAGCCAAGAGGTGGCTTCATGTAAATTTCTTCCTTCAAATACCCGTGTAGGAAAGCGTTATTGATGTCCACTTGATGAATCTCCCAAGATTTTACAGCAGCTATATGGATTAATATTCTGATTGTGACCCACTTTGCTACGGGTGAAAAACTGTCGTGATAATCTAAACCTTCAACTTGTGTAAAACCTTGTGCCACAAGTCTTGATTTAGCCTTATTCAAGCTTCCATCAGCATTATACTTGAGTTTGTATTTCCAAGCACACCCCACAACTGATTTATTAGGAGGAAGATCCACTATTTTCCATGTATGATTCTCTTCTAATGCAGCCAATTCTGCCTGCATTGACTTAACCCATACATCATCTAATATAGCTTCATGATAAGATATTGGCTCTCGGATAATAGACACAGTTTACAACAAGTTAGCATGTGCAGGGGTTATATTACAGTTAGTATAAGAATGCAGATATGGTAGTGAATGTGCTCTGCCTGATATAAAAGATAATTTTGCTTTATTATTAGCATAATGTGTAATATGTGACATATAGTCATTTAACCAAGCTGGTTTTGTTTTGTATCTAGTACTCTTTTGAATAGTATCATTTTGAGTAGATATTATAGGTATGGAATGTTGTGGGTGCTGATTCTGTAGAGGGAGAAGACATGTTAAGAAGTGTAGGATGGTTAGGTTCAGGTTGGGGTTCTGTAAAAACTAGAAAGATGGTATTGGGGATATGGTCATCAAATTGTTGTGTATCTTGGTTTGGTAATGGTTGTGCTGTAGGTGAAATGTTAGGTTGGAGTGGTGCAGGTGATTGTTCACAAGTGTCTTCACATGTATATGGGTGAGTAATTGGCAAAACGGACGTTATTGGCTTTGAATGGTTTGGTGCTTCACCAACATTCTGTTTGTAAGGAAAATGTCCCTCATGAAATATTACGTCTCTGGCTGTGATCAATCTTCTGGAATCCAGACTATAAATTCTATACCCTTTCACACCAGTCACATAACCTAAAAAAATTCCCTTCTCAGCTCTATCATCAAACTTTTGCTTCTTTGGGTGAGTATTGGTAACATATACTAAGCATCCAAATGTCTTCAATCTATTGTAATCCGGATTCTTCCCATATAAAATCTGATAAGGACAACTCCATTGCAATACTTTGGTTGGAAGTAAATTGATGATGTAAGTAGCCATCAATATACTTTCTCCCCAAAATGTTGTGTCCAAACCTGCCTGTAACAACAATGCTCAGCTGTGTTGAGCAAATGACGGTGCTTCCTCTCGACTATGCCATTTTGTTGCGGAGAGTAAGTGCAAGATCTATGATGCATTATTCCTTTCTCTTGAAACAGGCTGTAACAATCTGAATTAACAAATTCAGTGCCGTTATCTGTTCTAATCACCTTCACTTTCTTCTCATATTGGGTTTCTATATGTATAACAAAAGTTTTCAGCACTGAAGGCACTTGCTGTTTGCTGGCTAACAATGTGGTCCATGTGGCTCTACTACAGTCATCAACGATTGTTAAGAAGTACCTTGCTCCAGATAATGATTTCCTTTGATAAGGGCCCCATAGGTTGACATGTATTAAGTCAAAACATTCCTTTGATCGTGATACCTCACCGAAAACTCTATTTTGCTTTGCTTAGCTTTAGCACACACTTCACAGCATTGATACATTTCATTCTTTAGCAACAAATCTGGGAACATCCTCTTCAATACATCAATAAACACATGTCCTAGTCTATGGTGCCATTGAACTCCACTATTCTTTTCTAGGAATTCAGCTTTACTAACTACTTCATTACAAGAATCAACATCTCCTTTATTCAACAATACACTTGGATTATTCTGAATAACAACTCTATTTCTGTATGCACCTTGATGTAAATCTTTTTGCTCCTTTAGTAATGTTCCTTGTTGGCCTTTTCTTAGAGCTATGTGACTGCTATTATCTAAGTAATAGAGACTCCCATTTAATCGCCCTATTCCAATCACTTCAGAAGATTGTAGGTTCTGTAATGTACATTTGTCAGGGTAGAAAGTGCATTTGAGGTTATTGTGCTTGATCAGCTGGCTTATGGAGATCAGGTTATGTCTGAAAAAAGATGTATATAAGGTGTTTTTGAGTATAATATGGTTTGACAAAACAATATCTCCTCTTTGTGATACTAATCTGCAAGATCCAGCAGGCAAATGCAATTTGATTGACTGGTTCAGTGTGTGCAATGTGCGGAAAAATGATTTATCAATACAAATGTGACTTGTTGCTCCTGTATCTAAAATCCAAAGATCAGACCTCATTGAAGCATGATTAGATTTTGTAGAGTTAAGTTTCATACCTGCAGTTTCAGCTGCATCAGTCTCACCAATGAAATTCGCCTCTTGATGATCAAATCCGTGTAAACTAAAAGATTCATTTGTCTGGCGGTTATGTCGGTGAGTATGATCGGATTGATGAGATTTATGAGTATTAACAATGGTGGCCATATCATACGAATTGATGAATGTACTAGAAAACAAGTATCAAGAAACGAAGGTAGTAGATCGGATCAAAACCAACGCTCTGATACCATGATATCAAGAAAAATCAAGAACTCAGTAAGTGAAATCATGAGAAATCAAGAACTCAGTAAGCTGGTAAAATATTGTTTGTTATTCTCATAAATAATAATATTGTACATCTGAGTAAAGTATATATATATACTTTCAACTAACTAACTCCTGTAAAATAAGGAGCCAATATACATGTGACAGTTGTACACTACAACTAATTAATTGACTATTTCATCCTTCATGCTCTTGCTTCCAGTAGCTTCGTCGGCAATAGACTTCAATTCTCCTCTCCTTATTTTAAAAAAAAAGCCAAACAATTACATTTTATTTTTTCCAGTTCTAGAGTCCAGGGGGAGTTTTACTATGAGTCCTCTCAATGAGCCCTTAATGAGGGGACTCATTGAGACACTTATTTTAAATCGTTCAATTCAGTGAAAATAAATCTTGACCTTTTATTTATTCAGTAAAAACAGTTTTAATTTTACAGTTTCAGTAAACTAAAGAAGGAGACTCATTGCGTCCCCTCCCATTGAATCCTCGTATTAAAATTTACCAGACTCTAGACCTTTGGAAACAATGAATAGCCATGTAAACCATTTTCAATAGGTAATCCCTAATTTTAACCTCAAATCTCAATTTAAGATTGTTACAATAAATTTTATTCCAATGTATAATTTCAAATTTGATCTCAAAATATAATATTCTTACAATATTCCACATATACTCATTATTATTATTATAAATTTTTATTACATATTTAAAATATTTATATTCAATATGTTTTACTATATTATATTTTATATTTATATAAATTATTTTACTTAATAATATATTTTTATTATTAAAAACTAAATTTAAAAATTAATTAATAATAATTATAAATATAAATTCTTATTAATATAATTTAATTATAATTTATATAATAAAAAAATAAATAATTATAAAATGTATTGAATTATTTTGATCTGAAAATTTGGGATCACGATTATGATCCCCAATTTTGAGATCAAAATTGGGATCCATTGAAATGCATTTTGATTTGAAATTTGGGATTTGGTATCCATTGAAAATGGCCTAGTAGGACAAACTTTTGAGAGCAATTTTTTCATCAAACATGTAATCGTAAATTCAAACTCGAGTACGATACACAAGAATTTTAAATTTATACAATTATTTCAGAAATAAAGAGCATTTGATCTATGGAAGTGAAGAAGTAGCATCAGATGCAGAATCAACAATAAGTTTGGTTCCATTGCTACTCATAAATTTGCCAAATTCTGCCCCATAAATATGACCCATTTTGGTACATTTGGTTTCTATGTATCTTTTGTTCTCCTTCGTAATAGGGCTTATAAGAGGAACCCTTCCCACTACTTTCAGACCATAACCCTTCAAACCAATCAACTTTGCTGGGTTATTAGTCATCAACTTCATCGTTCGAACCCCTAGGTCACGTAACATCTGTAACACACGTCACGTCCGTTATTTAAAAATTACTAAAATTAAATTATGAACGTTACGGGAACCAAGAACAATAGCGTACACACCTGAGCGCCAATGCCGTATTCCAACGAATCAACAGGCAATCCCAAATCCTGATTAGCTTCAACTGGATCGCGTCCATTATCCTGAAGGTTGTAAGTGCGGAGTTTTTGACCAAGACCGATGCCCCTGCCTTCGTGCCCCCGCAGGTACACCAACACACCTCTGCCTGCAGCCTCAATCTGTTTCATTGCGAGTGCTAGTTGGTTTCCACAGTCGCATCGAGCAGATCCGAAGATATCTCCTGTGAGACATTCTGAATGGACCCTTACGAGAATATCCTCGCCATTACCAATCTCACCTTTAACCATTCCAACGTGTTCAATCCCGTCCAAGATTGATTTGTAGCAATGTGCCATAAAATAGCCACAGATTGTGGGTATACGAGCAGCAGAAGAATGTATTGCCAACTGATCCTTTTTCCTTCTATACCTTATCAAGTCAGCAATGGATATAATTTTGATGTAATCTAGCCATGGAACCATCTTCATCCACGACCTCACATAGAACTCCAACGGGTTTCAATCCGGCAAGGACAGCAAGATCCACAGAAGCTTCCGTGTGTCCTGCTCTTTTTAAGACACCACCTTCCCTGTACCTCAGAGGAAAAATGTGGCCAGGCCGATTGAAATCATCAGGTATTGAATCTTTCGATGCCAGAGCCAATACTGTAATTGCCCTATCATGGGCTGAAACTCCAGTGGTAGTACCATGTTTTGCATCCTGCAAAAGTCATTTTCAGAACAATCCCAACTGAGAACGGTGGTGGATAGTTGCAAAAACTGGACTGTAGAACTATCAGCGTCTGGGAAAGTTAATGCCAATGAATATACAGCTAAAATAAGAAGCTTCGAAGTGGTAGAGCTGGGCATTTTACCCAAAAAAATAATAATAATAAAAAATTTCTCAATTTAGTATTAAAAAAAGGGATAATTACACCATTCACTAATTTTCACTTTAATATTACTTTTTTCAGTTTCTATTTGCAGTTAAGCTTTTTAATTTGTTTCATTCCACTTTTTTTTTTATTTTTACTGCCATGTCCTTTTTTTTCAAGACATCCCTGCTTTTGTTTTTCATTTACTCTCTTAAGTCATCTTTCTTTCATGTCTCTTTCATTAACTATATTTCTTCTTTTCTCTTTTATTTTCAGATTCTTTTCTTTCTTATCTTTTATTACTTTCTATATTAATTTATCATTTTCTTACTTATTCATCGTAAAAAATGTTACTTAAGTTTCAAATTTATTGTAGCAACGAAATATAAATTTAATGTTAATTGATATATTGTGTTTGCACAAATTTTTTTATCGATTTTGTAATGATTAACATTATATATATAAACATTTATGGGTTTAAATTTGATATAAATTTCAGGCAAACTTCATACCTAGTTTTTATATGAGTTTAAAAAGCTTTATATATAATTTTATATATTTTTTAAGGTTTATACC
>CANYCX010811211.1:0-14168 GCA_948193385.1 Breynia disticha f. nivosa
GTGATGGTTATGACATGAAATTAACTTGTGATTTAACAAATGTGCTTTGATTTAGTTATGTGGGATGTGTACAAACTTGTGTGATTATGCCTTTTTGTGACCAGTGATTCGATGACTTATAATTGGATGATTGTTCCCTTGTATGAGTTTCATGGAATGTGTTTGTGTTATGGGATGTGATGTTTGGATATAAGCATAACTTTGCATGGTTATGTGGAATGCGTATGATTATTGTATGGTTTATGAAGAGTTGTGATATGTTGGTAAATTGATGTTAAGTGTGGGCATGTGAAATGAAAGTGTGTATAATTTTGATATGAGTTAATTGATTAGTTAGAAGATTAGTTAGGACATTAATAAGGTTGGATTGTGAGAAAACTGTATGGATTTTATCATATGTGTTGTTATGGTCGAATGTGGAATGAAGTTGAAATACGATCACAAGCTAAATGACTTGATGTATGTGTTTAAATGGTGTTGATACTTGGAATATGATGTAAATGTAAGAGCATAAGTATTGTGGAAGTTAGGTTAGAAGATTGGAAAATGAAAAGAATAAATGAGGTGCAAGTTGATGTGTATGATGGTTTGATTTGATCTTGATGAAGTATGTTAATCATGTGTTAAATGGACAATGGTTGTGTTTTGTGTGTATGAGATGGATGCTTAAGTGTTTAGGGAGCTTGGTTTGATATGCTTAGACTTGTATGAGGTTTGTATGTAGAGAATATGACTTAGAAGTGGGCAGAGTGCCACTGACTTGAAGTAACGTACGTTATATTAGTCAATAACGTAGGTTACCAAGGCTGAACATACATTAATCAATTTGTAAAACACGTTATTCATACCTGGGAAATACTGAAGCATAACGTACATTAATATGGATTTAAACATATGTTAATTTTGGTCCAGAAACCCTATTTTAGCTCGAATAATTTGCTAATGGTTATCTAAAGTGATATAATGGTTTAGGATGATTCCTTAACACATAAAACACCTAAAAAGATTGTTGTGGCATGGATATGGTGACACATTAGGGGACTTAGGTGCGAACGCAGCTTAGTACTTCGGACGTACCACCGTGTTGGCCGAAAGTTCCCCTGTACCCCAGCATGATAATACTAAGGGGTCGCTTACTAAGTATTTTAAATACTCACCCGTGTTTTGCTAAATGTGTGCAGAGTGACAGGTACCAGGGATGGGACTACATGATCGTCGAGGGTAGCGGTGCGATACTGAAGGTCGAGCTCCCCTGTTTGAGAATTATGTTTTGGGGTTGCATGCCTATGACATTTCAGTATAGATGAGACGTTGTATCATGGCATGCAAATGTTTTCCACTGCTTCCTCATTTCAAACTATTGTTGATGTATGACTTGTATTGATGGGTTTGAAAACCATTTATCTGTTTTCTCTCTCTTTCTTAACTTAACTGTTTTAAAAAAATGGTGCTAAAATTGGTATTCTTATAAAATGATTCTTACGAATTTTGGCGTCACAAAATATACTTCACCATGCAAAGACTAGATATGGATAAGTAAGTGTCTAGGTACACACTTACCTTGCAAGTCTGAGCTAAACACGCCTTCCTAGCAAGCGCTCCAATTCCATTACATTTCCAAATTCCTAACCATATTCGTACCCAATTATTTAGCGACATTAAAAAATAAGTATTTTTAATTTAATTTTTTCTAATTTTCCTCCTTTGTTCTCTCTAATGTTTTCCCTTTTTCGTCAAGTTCCACTACCATGCTCTGTGTTTGATCATTCCACATTTTTGGAAACCTATATTTGATTAATCTAGCACCCATTTTAACCAAAGCCCATTATTCCTCTCTACATTTCCCTTTCAAAATCCCTTTTCTATAATTGTCTTTCCCCTCTTATAAATTCCTAAACTTAGTTTTCCACACTTCTATTCATTGTAATAGAATATGATCAATACCTAAGCTTCATACAACCTACTCTATCTTTAATTAAACTTATCCAAGCTTTGAATCCAACAAAAATCAGCATAGAACGAAAATCCACTCAAAACATTCTAAAACTCACCTGCATCAAACCTCCAAATTCCATTAGGGTTTTTGACAACTTAGAGATAGAATCAATTTCTGAGGTCTTCTACAAACTTATAGAGGATACAGAGGGCTTTCCAGAACATCTAAGAACTCCCCAAACATGTACCTGTAACAAAATATATGAGGATTCAAAGTCTACAAAAAAATACAAAATTCTGCACACCCCTAAAACAGAAATTCATAGGTTTGATTGGGAAAAACTTACCTATATTCCTTCTTTTAGCTTATGGGAGCCCCCTACACCTTCATGCAGCCCAATTACAAGCTTAGAGATAGGTTTTGATGAGGTTTTTGAGTGTAAAAGGAGCTTTAGGGTTGAAAGTGGCTTAAATCAACATATCAGCAAAGTACGCACAGTGAACAGAGACTACCCGAGGTCATAGCCATGACGTGCACTTTCATCCGACTGCATGTAGTCTCCTAAAATCAATTACATAGTCTTTCATAATGCCAAACCCCGTCAATTTTCGTTCAAAACTCAGTATTTTTGGACTACAAAAATTTAGGTTAATAAATTAAATTTTCAATTGATTATTATTATCATTTATTATTATTATTACTTTAAAATTTTAGGGCATTACAAATAGAATGGTTCCTTTTGAAGCCATGAGACAAACAATGGCAACAGTTATTCATCCGGTCACGAAGACGAGTGTTTAGAAGATGGGAACGGATAGATTCTCATTTCAGTTCTTCCATGAAAGGGATTATAAAAGGTTCAATGACATGGTTGTTTGATTGTCAACCACTGATGTTCCATGAATTAACAGCAAAAGAAGATCCTATGACACTGCCCATTGATTCACTCATAATATGGGCTCAGATACATGATGTCCTGCTGGGGTTTAGATCAGAGAAGATGTGTATGATGGTGGGAAACACGGTGGGAACATACATTGAGGCAGACTAGAGGAATTTCTCTAGCATATTTCAGACTTATTTACGTATCAAGGGGCGTATTAATGTATCCAAACCATAGCTAGAAGGTCTGAACTTGAAGAAAAGAAACGGATCCATATTGGGTGGTATTGAAATATGAAGGAGAACCCACATTTTTCTTTGTATGTGGAAGGTTGGACCATAACAAGAACTTTTATGGAGAGGCATATACGTTGGTGATAAGGCATAAAACAAATATGGCATCTGGATGAGGGCACATATACGACGACAGGACAACCAAAAAATTGGAGAGAAGTGGATAAAAAATCCAGCAGAGGATGCTCAAACACATGCACAGGACATGGAGACGAAAAAGGAAACAACAAAATCTCAATGAGGTAATAGAGATAATGGTGGTTTAACTAAGAATTAAATCCCTACAGTTAAGGGACGGTTTTTGGACATAAGGGGCACGTAAGGAAAGTAGTGCAATTTTGGAATCTGAGGGGATCATGGAGGATACTGCGGCAAGAAATGCTGAGGCAAACATTGAAGTGGAAATTGTAGATTCCAAATGTAGACGTACAGAAGAGGATCCCCAGACTGCTCATTGGCCAGGCCTAATTGGTAATGACTCAAAAAATGGTCCACAACAGACCAGGCCAACCTAGTCTGCTGAGAATAATGTCAATTTTGAGCTGGAATTGTTGTAGTTTGGGCAAGCCAAAAACAATTCCACTCCTTAAAGAAATAGTCCAACATAACAAGCCAGATTTTTTCTTCCTCATTAAAACAAAAGCAAGAAGAGAAAGGATGAATAAGTTGAGTTCTACTTTGGGTTTTAACACAACTTTCAGTATGGATAGTCGTAGCTTGAGTGGAGGTTTATCACTAATGTGGAATGATGAATGGGAGGTGGAGTTGAGAAGCTATTCGAAAATGCAGATTGACGTCTGGGTGTGTCTTGAGAAGAAGAAACCAAGGCGAATAATTGGATTCTATGGTAAAGCTGATGGCTCATTGCGACATATCTCGTGGAATTTATTAAAAAATTTAGCAAGCCAATTGGACCTAGCATGGATTGTGTTAGGAGATTTTAACGACCTGTTGTAACAAGAAGAGAAGAGGGGGAAAATCCCACACCCACGATGGCTAATCAACATCTTTAAAGAGGTAGTAGAAGGAAATAGTCTGGTGGATTTAGGGATGATAGGGTACCCGTTTACTTGGAGGCGGGGTACAACAAAAGTTTCTCAGCTTGGATCGGGCTATGGGTATGCAAAATTGGCTTGAATGGCTTAATGAAGCAGTGGTCATAAATCTAGAATTATCGTTATCGATGTCAGATCATTCCCCAATCTTGCTAAATCTATGGAAGAGGGAACTAATAAGGAAGAAAACTAAATTCAGGTTTGAGAACCTGTGGTTAGGGGAGGAAGATTGTGTAGCGGTAATAAATAGTGGGTGGCAAGCTTAGCCGACGATGATATCCAAATAAAAATAGCCATGTGTGAAAAGGAACAGAAGAGTTGGGTGAAAAATAAAAGCTCAAAATTTGGGGAAAGAATTCGACAACTGAAACACGAAATTGCGAAAGGAAGAACAGAGTGTCTGGAGATTACTGAACTGCATAAGTTAGAATCAAGCTTATTCAGACTCTTGGAAGCTAAAGAGGTATACAGGAAATAAAGAAGTAAGATGTTCTGGTTTAAAGAAGGAGATAGCAACACAAAAGCCGTCCATGGTGCTGCAATGCTAGAAGAAGAGCCAATAGTATAGTCAAGCTAAAGAATGATGAGGGACACTAGAAATCAAAAGGAGCGGGAATAGAAGAGTTAGTTATCGGCTACTTCAAAAAAATCTTTTAGACAAAGGGTTCAGATGATGTAGTGGTTCTAAACTGTGTCTAGAAAAGAGTCTGCAAGCCAAAATGATCAACTTCTCTGGCCATTCACAAAACTATAGTTCACCAATGCTCTTTTTCGATGCATCAAGATAAATCACCAGGTGCAGATGGAATGAATCCTGCATTCTTGCAATCTCAATGGGAACTGATTGGTGATGAGATAACTAACTACTGCAATAGAATCATTTGCTCTAGTACTATGCCCAAAGGTCTAAATGACATAATTCTTTTGTTAATTCCTAAAAAGAAGCATCCATAATGTGTAGCAGACTTTAGACCTATTGCTCTTTGTAAAGTTTTGTATAAAATCATGCAAAGACATTGGCCAACAGACTGAAAGAGGTAATCCCCGTATGTTATTTCTGATAATCAATGTGTGTTCCTTACAAATAGATTAATTATAGATAACATTTTGATTGCCTATAAATTAATACATTACTTGAAGAGAAAGAGGGCAAGAGATTTAGGTTGGGTAGCTCTTAAAATTGATATCAGCGAGGCCTACGGCAGAATGAATTGGACGTTTTTACAACACATGGTGGAACAATTGGGTTTCTCACATAGATGGATCCAGTTAATCCAAATGTGTGTTACTACAGTGAAATGTGGCAATGGGAGAAGAGTTATCAGAGGTTATCATCCTTTTGAAGGGTATCAGGCAGAGAGATCCACTGTCACCCTATCTTTTCATAATTTGTGCTGAAGGGCTCTTGACTTTAATTTAATGGCATGAAAGTTGTGGTTTGATCCATGGCTGCAAAAGTGCGAGGAATCCTCCTATTATTTAACGTTTTTTTTACAGATGACAACATTATTCTCTTTCAAACTAAAGAAGCATAATGCAAAGTAGTTAATGGCATTCTCTAGACATTTGAAATGATTAAATTAAATAAACTTAAATCAATAAATTATAAATTAAGAGATGTTAGAACTAAGATACGATAGCCCAAAGGAGAATAGATAAGGTGCTATGTAGAAAATGTTAAGTTGCAGTCTTCAACACGGGGGAATTTTGAATTGCACGGTGGACGTGCTGATTGGAAAAGATAAGAACATGACTATGCCAATTAAGAGCACTATAATGTTTTTTTTTTTGGCAAAATGAACATCAACATGGTGGGAGTGTTAAACAACACGGTGAACTTGTTGATAAGCACAGGACGTGCTGAAAATTAAATGGGCTGTGTTGAGCTTTTAAACATGTGGGAAAGCTGGAAATTGAAGCATAAGCTAGCATTTTTGTATTCAGCAAAATCAATACGCTCGTCATGATCATCAAAAAAGTATTTAACCAAAAACATAACAGAAAAAATCATTTAACACCAAGAAGAGAGAGAAAGACCGAGAGAGTTAGAGAGAGAGAAGGAGATTTCGGTGGAATCCATTCATAAAATCACGAATTCGATCTTAAGAGTAAGCGGGGTATCGATATATAAGCCGATATCGGGAATTTGCAAAGGTAATCTTAAATAATTACAAAGTTAAATAGAATTTTACAAAGAACTTAGTTTAGAATTTGTTAGGATTAGATTAGAACATGCATAATATTATGTTGTGAAATCGATTGTGATATAGAATTTTTTAAATGGTTATAGAGGACGACAGGTAGGACAGAGCTCGGGTACATCGGCCTGAGTACTTCAGTTAGAAGGTGAGTAATCAAACTCACTATTTAATAAAATTAAAATATAATTATGAATTGCAAATTGATTAATGAATTGATTAACACATATGGCTATGGTATAAATATGTAATAATGTGATTGAATTGGAAATGATGTTATATATAAATGAATCGTTAAAAATGGAAATACATATATGATCGAAATGAAATAGGTAAACGAAATGCAAAACGAAATGCGAATAGGTATGTGAACACTGTTTATTGTATATGATGATATGATATGATATAGTATGGGTAAGATGATTGGATTGATGATATATGATCGATCATACAGAGACGGGAGTAGGGAGACAGGAGTTAGGTCCACATGTATACGGAGGTGGAAATTATAAAAAGAACAAAAGTAGGGAGAAGGTAGTTAGGTATTTTATTATGAACAATTCTGTACGAATACAAGTTATTCGATCCGGACAGATATAATCCAAGAAGAAAGATAAATAATTTGATTGATTGGGTTTATACTTAATTATAAAAACTGGTTGGTTTAATATGTAATGATTAAATGATTTCGCACTGAGCCCGCAACTCACCAACCGCGATTGTATATTTTGATTTTAGGTATAGGTAGCGACTTGGATAGATTTTTGAGATAGCGTACAAAGTTGTGCTAGTGTACAGGTGGGTCAGCTGCTACCCGATGTTTTCTCTGTCCATATGCCATCTAGGAGTTGTTTCAGTTGCATTTTTACATGATTGTATGTTCTGATGATTATGTGATAGTTATAATTAATTTGAGACGATGATACGATGATGTGTATATATATATATATATATATATATATATATATATATATATATATATATATATAATGTTTGTTTATTGATGGATGTGAACATAGATTGAATGGTTTGATAGTTATATTGTGATTTGATAAATGTATAAGTATGAAATGATATAATCAGGTTCATTGCAGATTGATTTCAATTTGCAGTAGCTCAACAAGGGCTGTGCTTGCCGTGTTGAATGAACAGGGGGCATGTTAGATCAACATGAGTTCGTGCCCATGGGGTGTTGATCAACACGGGCCGTGCTCATATGTATTGCAAACTGATTTCCAGGTAACACTGGTTGTGTCACTGTTCACCCGTGCCCCACTTATGATTGCCGTTTTATTATAAAATTGATTTGTAATGTTCTTTTAATTGATAAAAGTGAAAATAGAGTTTAAGAGAGAGGAAAAGTTTTAACTTATCCAAGATTAAGCATAGTGATTCAACCTTTGGTATGGATTATATAGATAAATGAATTAGGATGTTATATACACAACTTAAACTATTTTCTTTTTTTACATTAATTATCTAATGATCAACTACTTAATTTTTTGATAAAAAATATTTTGTATAAAATGTTATATATATGAGTCTAATATTTAATATAAATATCATGAGTTTATTTGATGCAAATTTGTAAAAAAATTAAATATATTGTAAAGTCATGTGAAATCAACTGTTAGCTTTAAGATTGAATATTTAGGGTCTACTTCTTATATATATATATATATATATATATATATATATATATATATTATAGTTTATAAACAAGATATAATATGTAATGTTGATTAAAATTTTTCTTAATTGGTATATGTAATTAGTTTCTCGTAAACAAAATTTAGTAATTAGTTTCTCAACTATTTTTGAGAGGTACATAAAATTTATACAAAGTTAATTTTTACAACATTTATAAACACATAAAAATTACTATATATCAAGTTAGAAGTTTATAATAAAATTTAAATTAAAAAATATTTTACTTTTATTTATTATTTTGCAAAAATTTCTCACTGTTAAGGTATACAAAGTTGATATGAATCTACATAAAGTTAATATTCAAATTAAAGACATAAAAATTTTGATTAAAAAATTTAATCTTTACAAATTAATAAATAACACAATAATTTAGTATATATCAAGTTAGAAATTTATATTAAACTTAAATACATAAAAAATGTGAAACTCAAATTTAAAACCCTTTTTCCCTGATAAACAATATAATAAAAGATATGATATAGAAAATCAAATCTTTAAAATGAGGAGAGAGAAAATATATACACGCTATTTATACAAAACCTCGGCCCAACCTGTTTAGTTTTTAAAATAAAACACAAGCGGAAGCAAATTGTTTGAAAAACATTCAAACACAAGTTTTGCGTGTATATACATATCTGTACAACATATGTACAAAGCAAAAATAAAAAATGAACTCTAGAGCCAGACTTCTGACGTAAGTAGCAACTGAACTCCGATCACCGCTGTCTCTGTCCAAAAGCAGCTACCTACGATCTGCACATCATTTAAACAAACATGGGGTGAGTATTTAATATGCTTAGTAAGTATTCTTACCTTCAATTAGATAAAATGATGTGCAGCGGAAAAATGTAAATCAGCACGAGGATGCACCTAACTTCTTTCTCCCTATGGCACCAGATTATGCCAGCAAACATATCCATTAAATTCACACAAAATTTCTAACCACACAGATTAATTACATTTATATCAGCACACAACAATTTGTTCGCACAGAACATCAATATAGCATACAACCGCATTTCGATCATATAGATCAATATCCACACAGGATATCACATAGAAATCACGAACCACACAGGTTCTATATCACACAGATATCTATCGTCTACACAAGAGCTCGTTTAATCTTGCACAGAACAATCCAAATCACATAGATCTCATAGCACTATATAAATGCAAATGTATGCAATGTCAATGCTAATGCAAATCCACACAGGATGACATTGGGTTTTTGTCTACTATAGCACACAGCAGTGGAAATCCTCTATCGCACATAGTAGAGGAATGTCACACAGCCTGAGCACACAACTCTGAGCATAAAGCTCGTAAATACGGACAAGACATAATAAGTCCTTATCCATGCAAGATGTGAATGTATGAATGGCATTCGTATCAATACATCTCACAAAGTACAATGCATAGCTCACACAGAGCATATAAGATACCAAACAGGATTATTTTTATCATGCTTTCAATAATATCAATAATAGCACACAACAATTGAAATAAAGAAAGCATGTCTACATCTCACATAGAGTACATTTTGTATAAAAACATACCACACAGGAATAACTATAACAATATATTAATATCAACTCTATATCATCCATATATCAACCGTATGTCAACTAAAGCATATATGTGTCAATCATATATCAACCAAAACATATATCCAAAACATATA
This sequence comes from Breynia disticha f. nivosa, assembly GCA_948193385.1. Lineage (NCBI taxonomy): Eukaryota > Viridiplantae > Streptophyta > Magnoliopsida > Malpighiales > Phyllanthaceae > Breynia > Breynia disticha. The sequence goes on from CANYCX010811211.1 coordinate 9,760, forward strand.
CCAATCGCATTCATATCAATGAACCAATAAGACAAGAATTCAATTCAAGCCTTTTAACAACCTTTCACTTTGAAATCAAACCATTAAATCATATTTTACATACTAGATTAGATGAAATCAACTCCAAATCAACCAATTCATTTCATTTTCAACTTGATTCATCTAAATCTAGCAATCCTCAAATTATAGCATTATAGGCCAGACACATTTACATATATGTAAGCCTAGAAATCGACATTTTCACTTATAATAAATAGTCTTACAAATGATTTCAGTAAGCGTAAGAACACTTACCTTGAATATAAGCAAATCGACACTCTAACACTGACTCAAACCCCGCTCAACCGTTGTACAGATCCTCCTGTACAAAATTAATTATATACAATTCATTAACTATCAACATTCACATTGATTCTATACTTAGAATCATGTAAACATCATTTACAAGCTTAATTCATCCATTTCCAATAATCTCCCTTCATGAACAATTCTTCCTTAAACCCATTTTTACCATGATTTACACCTTATAAATAATATATAATGAATCATTTAGCTTTTTAACACATATATACAAGTATTTCCGTCATCAATTCAGTTCAAAACTATTCAATTATCCAATTTTAGCATAAACCCTTCATACTCTTTTAAACCAACTATCAACCACTTACCTTTGTTGATTTGATGTTGATTTCTTGCAAGAATTTGGATTCTTTCTTGTTAATTTCCTTCCTTCACTCAAGAACAAAGTCCTCTGCTTCTTTCTCAGCTCCTCTTTGTAGTTTTTCTCTGAAATTTGAATGAAAGTTTTTGAATGTCGATTGAATAGAGGAAAGTTATATTTTTCCCAAAATTCGTGAAGAACGGACGGTGGAGAGCAGAGAACGCGTGGTCGTGGCGACTACGCGTACTTGGCTGCCACAACGTGTACTTCTTTGGTTTTCATCATTCTTCCTTTCCCTTGGTTATTTCATATACACCTTATATCAACTTTCAATCAACCATCATATATCTAAGTATAAACATTTATTTTTCATCAATAATTATTTCCTTAAAATAAATTCCAGGATGTTACACTACGTGCCTCCTCTACATCCTTTTACGGGCTCTAAATGCAAAATGCACAATGATGACATGCTAATGAATGCAAGCACTTGCTCAATCGTAAAACATTACAAAGAAAATTCTCAAGCATACGTACTAGTTCACCCAATTCAACATATTCTTTTTTGGGTACTAAACCCCCAATTTCTTATTCATTTCTTTGGCAAGAACTCGTGCCTTAAACACTCTTCTATTACCAGGTTCCTTGTTACCACATTTACATTCATTTCGTACTTTGTTCTATATGTCAATTTCAATTACATGATTGCATTACACAATAACTCTTATTGATTAGCCATGACATTTTTCAATTAAGCCGAATCACTTTTCATCAATTAAATTTAAAACCACAACTCATACATTAAAATCCCTATCAACATCATTTGGCATCAAACTTCATCCATTTATCATACCAACTCAACATACCTAACACACATCCTAAACACATTTCAACATCAAGTTCATATGTATTCATACTCATATAAAACCATTCATAAGACATGCAGTGGTCATCAAGCCACCTCTACAACCAAAACAATACTACCAATGCATAACAAAGTCATTTAAAGTATGCATTCAAACACTCTATAACAAACATATTATGTTAAACCATTAATTTATTTTCTCATTATTCAATTATCTGACAACTCATCATAAGATGCCAACACACATTCACAGAATAATGAACACATGCAAATCCAATCAATTCCAAACACATTCAACCTCACTCATATGCTCAAAGTCACATACACTAGTTGCATCACCCTGCTAAACAAACTCAAGGCTTATATCACACTCACATCTATATACACGATTAATAGCCATATATAGTTATTCTCATTCTTATCAATTAGTGTTATGTCACCTCCTCATATCTCACATACAATTTTTCAAACAATCATATCCTTAATTCACATCGATAGTTCTTTTCAAAAACATGCAATCATATACAACCAAACACATATGGTTAACCCAAAAATTTTAACCATGCAATGGCAATCAACAATAAGCTAGTGATGAATATACACTCACCTCGCATGTCTGAGCTAGCTGTGCCCCTCCGATAACTGCTCTGATTCCATGCCGACCCCAATTCCTATTCTATAACCTAAACCATGAACATTCACATAAACTTTTAGATTAATTCTTTTATATCATTTTTACTTTCTCTCTTATTTAAACCCTTGCTTATCTCCTTATAAGATTCACCCCCTAGACCCATTTTTCATTTTTCCCATCATTACACTCATACTCTCACCTAAAATAATATCCCATAATCTATTTCATATTCTTTTTCACAATAAGTCAACAACACAACCCATTTCTCTTATTAACTCTTCTATGTACCTTCTTGCTTAAAACACCATACAAACACTACGATATATCCTTTTTCATTTAAGCTTATCTTACTTACAAAACCATAATTCAAGTTCTGAGTTACCTTTTTAGTGTCTCTTTCTAACCGAGAGATTTCCTCCTTTGCATTTTTGGAGTGTTTGGTGTTTTGGTTGATGAGAATATGGTTGGTAGTGTTTGGGGGTGGTATTAGGGGTAGAGCTGTCAAAATGTGTTGGCGTGTCGTGTTCATGTCGTGTCAACATACTCTGTTGACAAGATTACACAAAACACAAACACGACACGATTAATAAACGGGTCAAAATTTTGAACACATACACGACCTATACATTAAATGTGTTGACACGACACGTTTAATACAGTATTACACAGTTACCCATTGATAAGTTAACCTATTTATAACATATTAAAATTACGACACGACACGGCACGAATAAAAGTCAAATAAAATCATCCTTGCAAAATCCATAAATAGGCTCTCATTAATTCTGCAAACACCAACCCAAAAGATAAGTTCATTTCTAAAATTCATATGCACCAAAGAAACCCAAATTCAGGACACATATTCATATGATACATTAATGATATTTAAAATTTCATCAAAATAAACACTTTAAATTTCTATTAAACCACTTGAAAGAACAACCTAGATGAAAAATCCTAAAAAACTTCAACAAAACATATCAAAACCACAAAACTCGCAACAATTAACTCCAATTCAAAGCTAGGATAACCTAGAAGTGACCGAAAGCTGCGAGTGTAACACCCTAAAATTTCGGGAAATATTAATGTTTTAATTAAATATATAAAAAGGTGTATAAATTTTTTGCGATTTAAATTAAATAATAAATTGGTAGAGGAGATGAAAAATTATGAGAAATAAAAACTCTAGGGTGTTTAGGTCACCAGGAGAGAGAAAATTGAGGAAAAGGTAAATTAATAATGCTTAGGGCAAAAACATCCAAATGGAAATATTTATATATGTCTATCTCTTATATCTCTCTCCACATGTCTCTAACATATCTCTCTCCTCTTAACTCCCTCTCTAAAAGCTCAGAAACCTTAGGGAAGCGTGTTCTTCATGAAATCTTATCGATTGGGAAGTTCTAAACTCGAGGGAGGATTGAATTTCGGTAAGAAATTCTAACCTAAGTTGTAAATCCCGTTTTTTCCCTTTAACCTAGCTTTTGGAGTTGGATTTCTTTTGATTAAGCTCCAATTTGAGCGTACAATGGCTCGTTGGGAAGCTTAGTATGTGTACTAACCATCGATAATCATTTTTGGTGTTTAAACGTGCTTTAGGTGGCTGAAAAAGAGGTTTAAAAATTGGAGGTGAATAGTGACGATGTAACATTCTAGATATTTTTCATAATTAAATGATGATTAATAAGTGTTTAAATGTTAATATACAAAGGTATATCAAAGGTCGATCAAAGGTTGACGCAGAACAGTTGATGAAAATTGGAACAAAACTCAGAAATAGGTAGAACACGGTCTGGGCATCAAAGAACGCGGAGTCGTGCCCAGGGCGCCTTCTCTGAAACCAGTCCGCGTTCTCTACTAAAATCTGGAAAAAAATATATATTTCGATCGATTAACCGACAAATTTTCATTTACATTTCTTAAACCTTATTTCGTTCAGAGTTTTACCAGAAAAAGGGTTGAGAACTTCAGGGAATTGGAGAATTCATAAAGAGAAAGTGATTTGGCTTAGTTTTTGGAAGGAAATCCATTAGGTAAGGTTTATCTTAAGTAGATATATGGAATATAATTGATTTTGGATGGATTTAATATGAATTTTGATGGATGAAAATTGAGGAATTTGCTGGAATTTATGTTAATGATTTAGTAATGATATTATGGATTGATTAGGATGTGTTTTGTGGAAGAATTGATGGAAGGAAAGATCATAAACTTAAGGTTTATGAATGGTTGACATTAAGTTGAAATTA
>CANYCX010811229.1:0-10522 GCA_948193385.1 Breynia disticha f. nivosa
ATTATGAGATGAGTCAATACTTATACAGGTTGAATTAGAAAGGGGTAAATACTCCCTGATACAATGAAATGATGATTACAGAATTAAATGCAGACGATTTTGTTGGGAACCTGAAGCCTAAAACCTATTGAGGAGGGTGCCAAAAACTACATGATGCTCCCTTCTTGCAGTTACCGCTTTCGTAAAATTTACATACTCTCTGCCCTTTGGGCGGAGGTCTGTGACTGTGACTACCTCCATTTCCGACGCTGTAGAACGGTTGCTGTCTGTGGCTGTTCCATGAAGTTTTACTATTATCCCTACCATAACCTGTGTCTCTGCTTCCTAGGAAATGATTCCGGTGGTCTCTTGAACCGGAATACCTGTCAGTGCCGTACCTGTCCCCGCTATATCTGTCTCCTCCGTACCTCGGTTGGCTTCCGAAATTGCCTGAATTTGTGGCAGATGGCACCGGATTTGGATTTGAATTTGCATTGGCTTGAGTCTGCACTGTCCCATGCGCGGTACTCCAGACTGTATTAGTACTGGCTTGAGTTACGTGAATGGTTTCGACCCGGCTGACATTTGTATTTCCCTTCATGGTTCCCCAACTACCCTCTGCGATGGATGGTGCAGGACGTTGAATATCTGAATCTGCATCCCATTGTCCAACCATGGGCAGAGTCCGAGGTAGATTGACTGAAACTGATTCCTCTTGGTTTCTAGTCGATGTAGGAGGCATTATGTCAGATCTTTCATCCCATTGGTTAACTGAAACATCACTGGGCCTCGCACGCCCATCTGCTTCAGTGCTTGAACAAGAATTTCCGCTGGAGCTCTTTTGATGATCACTTGTATGAGTTTTTGAGATGCCAAACAATTCATCTGTGATAGTTGATTGAGAAGGCACCTCGGATACCATGACGGTAGACTGAGAAATCACAGCCAACTGTGAAGGCATTTGTGAAGTCTGCGGTGCATTTGTCACTACAAACTGAGGATAGTGGGACAGCTGAAGAAGTATTTCGCTAGCTAAAGTCAACTGAGAAGGGATTTGTGCATCGGTCGAGGAGCTCAAAGCATCACCTTTTCCTTGTTCACGAGCTGGGCTAAAGCCCTCAACAGGACTGAAGTATTCATTATCGGGACCTGGTGCCATATCAGATCTCATTTTGGAAGTGGGAGAAGGCAAGCCATTAAGGGACTCCATTGCTTCAACTTCAGCCAAGAGATCAGAAACAGATTCATCAGCTAAAGGGCAGAACTCACTCGGGTCTGGAACCATTGATTGCCAACTAGATAAATCAATAGTTGGGTGGGGTGGGTTTGGATGATTAACTTGGTCAGTTCCTGAAGTTGGTGTCGCAGCATGGTCATTGGTACCTTCTGTTAACTTGAGACAAGAAGCAGAGACAAGATTAGAGCCCCATTCCTCGACAATAGGTTTGGCAGGTGTTGAGGAATAGCCACTCCATTCAGCAGATATGTCAGGAACATGAGCTGCTTGTGCCCCGCCAACCACCAAACTGGAAGCTGTACTCCAACTAGGACCAGAATCCAGGACAGCTATGCTAGAGGAAACAGACAGTCTATTTTCAGTAGTCAGACCAGTTAATTGTTCAATAGATTTGTTTGGTGCTGAACTGGGAAGGTCAGAGAAAATATCCCCGTTTTGACCACATGTCTCGATAGGCTCAACTGCAGAAACAATGATACACTTAGAGTTCAGTCCACTTGAAGAACTGTCTATGGATGTTGGTCTACAGTTTTCTCTAGAGGACTGGCTGCAAGGACCCTCAATATCAACTTGTTTCCCATCTCTTTTTGCCGCATTACTTTGACCTTCAGTCGCCTTTTGTAAATTCTCAGTTTTGTTTTCATTTATATGGCTTTCCCTTACTTGAAGAGAACTATTACTTTTACCTGGAGGGGATGAGGGAAGCGAATTAGCCGTGCAAGGTTGCTCGGGATCCAACATACTCTCCTTGTACAATTCCCAGTTTTGCGTGGGAACCTGGGAGCCATTGTTAATATCTATATCTGCAACAGGAGTCCGACTTGGCGAAAGGGAAGCCAATCCGATTCTCCGCATTATTTCCATTTTATCATTACAGTGGTCACTTGCATCTTCAACACTTTTATTTACACCAGTTCCATCAGTGTTTAGACTATCTTTATTCTCCCACTTACAATTATCAGTATCATTAGAGGCAACCGACACTTCCTGAAGTGGTGAATTCCTGCTCTCCAGTGATAACTCCTTATTGCACCCCCCAGTCAATGCATCAGTCAAAAGAATTGAGTTCTCTTGTTTCTCATTTTTCCTCCATACCGTCAAGCCATGGGGAAAGAACCCATTTGTACTCCATTGACGAAGCTGTGCCATTGGAAATGGTCCCTGAACCTTTCCAGTTGGATCCTGATAGTGCCACACTTTTTCTAACTCAGCCTCTAGCTCCCTTCCACTTGGAGGAGGTGACTGCAAAACTGATGATGCATGGCTCTTCCAATCGTCAGCGGTCGAATTGACAAAAGCAACCTGGTTCGCCATCTCATGAGTTCTAGCAATACCATCTCTATCCACATTAAAGGTAGTGGATGCAGTCCCACTAGGCTCATAAGAAGTTACTGAATTTTTCTGTGCCATATATGCGGTATTTTTCAAGCCATCAGCTTCTGCCAATGACGAACTGATATCCTTTCTCTTTCTACGACTACCAGGATTTCTATGTTCTAAACATTCACCTGCAGATATCACGAAAACATCCGTACAGATTAGCTATTTAAAGAAAATATCAAAAGGATATTTTATTAACAAAAAGAAATTCTTATTTCCATAAATTTTTCATTAAAAGAACCTTGTTTCTTGTTATCTGATTCCCCGTCATCTTTTCCAGCTTCATAGCTTGGATTCATAGTTGGATCAGCATGCACTATAGGGACCTCAAGCAACCTGCGCTGACGTTCCATGGGCGACTTGAGAAGCTCTAATTTTTCCACACATTCTCTGAGCGTGCACAAGGGGTCAAGGAATATGCAATATTCAAAATTTTGTCCTAGAGACTAATAATCAGAGAGATTGCCAAATTTATTCGTATCAAACAAACTGCGAAACTAGAAGCTCAGAATAAAACAAACAACACTAGTTCAACCATAATAACAAACTTCACAACCAAAAGCTGTAAAAAATCATGATGTTGCATGGACAAGGTAGCAACATAGCAAGATATTTACTGTTGCGTTCTCTTTTTGGAGATCATTTGACATTTATGTTCTGAAACAAAAGTCATAGCCCAATCATCTTGTCACAAAACGATTAAATATAGTAATAAAATAAGGAAGCAAGTTTGGCAAGTGCCCAAAAAAAGAAAACAACCTAATGATGCAATAAATCAGCTTATATTTAACAAAACAAAGGATATTCTTTCCTATGTCCCTTTTCGTTGGCATGATCACGCATATGATTCAGGCGCAATTTCTCGGCTTCCATCCACTGAAATCAAATTAAGGCAAGAGAGTACAAAACGACAAAAGTTAAATAAATCACCATGAACATTGAAACAAAACAATAAATGAACTTGTATGATCTGAATCTCAAGTCTTTATTCATGCAGTGAACCTATCATGCATGGAACTTACGTCATTAATCTTGACATCTCGAAATGACATAGCTTTCTCCAGAATCTCGCCCTACAAACCAACATGTTCTTTAAAAAGGGCTCATACACATTTAAACAGAAAGACAATCCAAACACTCACCACTTTCAGCCGTTCAATAAGCCCAAATTTTATGCTCTGTCGTAGTCGTTTACATTCATCCTGGAAATATAGTTATGGCATCAAACATAGTTTTTTCTTTCCATGAGCTATAAATAAACAATTTAATTGAGCGGTAAATAAAACATGAAATGCAAATATAATTGTACCCGATCAAACAATAATGTGTCTCTACATAAAATATATGAATTGCTAGGTAATAGAACCTTACTTAATTTCCCATAAACATTTTGAACATTAAAAAACAAGAGAGCACTTTAGTGAACATCTAATTCTATCCTTGCACATAAAAATCAAAGAAGTTGCTAACTCCAAACATTTAGGGCAAACAACAGGAAGCACTGAAAAGTAGCAAAATAATAATGAACTTTCCCTTGTTAGCTCTTTATCCAAAAATCAAAGCAACAAAAAGAATCATCGGTACTACACCATCACTTTCAATATTTAAGTCCAAAAAGGAAATGAACATGCATCTTTTAGTGGTTACCTCAGTAAAATCTTTGTTTGAAATTCCGTCTATCGAAACAAGCTCCTTCTTGTCCAAATTTAATATTTCAAGCATGACATTGGTTATTCGTGTTCCCACACTATATGATTCGGCTGCCCTGCCAGTACCTAAAACACAGAATCATTACTTCTAATGCCATCTGGCTTTTTCACGAAAAGATAAAGAATCATGGATCTATGTTTTCCTTTTTCTCAATAGTGATTAGAGTAATGGTAAAATGATTAATACCTACAACTTTAACTAGCCTATGAACATCTTGCTTTTGATCAGCAATAGGAATCCTGATCCGTACAAATGACCCAACCAACTTTTCATGAAACTTCTCTGCATCGTCTAATAAGCTCTCCACCAATGCATGCCTTAAGTAGACCAAATTAATGTTGTGAACATCAATCGCAGCATAATCATCTGGATTAGGATTAATTTGAGGCCCTTCATCATCTGCCTTTTTACGTGTTTTACGACCTCTTTCAATGCCCGTCATCAATGGACTATCACTGTTTCCAACAACCTCCACTGGCGTATTGAAAACATCAGCAACTCCTGCCCTTATGTCAGCATCAGCTGGGTTTTTATCATGTACAAGAAAATGATGCTCGAGTAGCTTCAACATCTCAAGATGACCCAAACGTTCTTTCCCAAATAGAGTCATGAGCCTTGAATCAGGCACAATCTGACTTTTCTGGTGAGGATCTCGAAGGTTGTTTCTTTTTATATACTCAAGCAGGAGAACTTGGACATCAAATTGAGTAACCATAGATGTGTCCCCATTTTTCATGTGTGCAACAAACTCCAAGAGCTCTTTGGTAGCCCATGTTGTTCTCTCAGGTAAAGTTGAACATTTGCCAAAACTTGTGATACTCGGAGAGTGCTCATCGTAAAACTGCAATTGATTTGCAGTTTTTCTTCTCTTAAAGTGATTTCCCTCCAGGTTTGCACTTTCATCATTATTATGATAGAAATCTACAGATGAACCCCTATTACAAGAAATAGTTCCAGCTCCCTTCCAATAACTTTTTGCTTTAGATAGCTCGTCAGCTTTCCAAGGATTTTTAGCTTTAGTTAACTCATCCACAGTTAAAGACAAATTTTCTTTTAGATAAATCCAATAGACCTTGAAGAGGTACTCCCAGTTTGTTTTGTCGTCAAAATCGACTTGAACCTGAGTATTGTGTAGGAAAAAGAAAGAATCAAGGACACAACGAACAACAAAAACAATAAATGATGGTTGTTAAATCTACAACCAACTACACACTCATGAAAAAACGAAGTCCCAATACGGAAAGCTGTAACTTATATGGCATTGTGCATTTTAAGTGGAATGCCAACTAACAAAACAGAAAAACTAAAATGGAAGTGGCTGTTTCACAGTTGAACATAGCCCTGCATCATGGCAATGCCAATGAGGATGAATATTATCATATTTATGACTCAAAAGGGGAATGAAGTCAATGAGAAAGACATAGCAAACTAATCCAATAGTGAATGTTAGCTAAACCAATGTTGAACATCCTACCGAGCATGCCGTTTGCTGATCTCCAGATGGAATGTTTTCAATCAGCATTATAGTCCTCATACACGTTCTGCAAAACCCTTTATTCTGTCTTACACAAACAAAATCGGCGCCTTTGGTGCATCCTTTACAAAGCGAGAATGTACAAGTGTAACACAAATAATGGGACGCCTTCTGACACGTACTACATATATGCCAACCTGAAAACATACCATATTTAGTTCACCATTTCAAATATACCTCGTAAAAATAACTCGCCAAACAAAAAAAATGATTAGTTAACACTTTCAAATAATCCCGCGTAAAAAAACCCGCCAAACGCCAACAAGTCATATATAATTGACAATTCAAATAGTCCCGCGTAAAAACAACCTGAAAACATACCATATTTAGTTCACCATTTCAAATAAACCTCATAAAAATAACTCGCCAAACGCCAAAAAAACATGATTAGTTAACACTTTCAAATAATCCCACGCAAAAAAAACCCGGCAAACGCCAACAAGTCATATATAATTGACAATTTCAAATAGTCCCGCGTAAAAACGACCCACCAAACAACAAGAAGTCATATTTGATTGACAATTACAAATAGTCCCACGTAAAAACAACTCGAAACCCCAAAAAAACACAGTTAGTCACAGTTTCGAATCATCTCGTCCAAAAGCATAACACAAGCATGCGTCAACAACACCAACATACCGCAATTCCATTTCGCCTTCGATCGAAAAAAGGCTTCATCCCTTTTAATACACGCGGGATGGTACGCCTTAGGACAACCCCTACAAAAAGCAACAAACAAATACCATCAATTACACTAAAAAAAACTGCATAACAATAACTAGCCCCAAAAGCCTTCATTTCCTATCAAAAAACTCTCCATAAATAGCAAAAACAACCGTCAATCCTCAACATCAAATATTACCATCTCTAAACCTAACTAAAACCTCCAATTCAGAAATCTCACTTTAAAACCTCGAATTCAACCTAAATTCTCACTCTAAACCACGAAAAAAGGGCCACGAAACCAAAATAGTTCCATCTCACCTGCGATCACACAGCACAAGGCTTCCACCGTCAAAACAAATAAAACAAACATCTTCCTCGTCCTGAGTCTTCTTCAGTAGTGGCGGCAACGGCGGCGCCGCCGCCGCCTTTCCTTGCATTCGCGGTGGACGGCCTCGTTTCCGCTTCACCTGTGTCGCAACTTCACACTTAACTCCCATAACAACCTCGTGCCTCCGCGCCACGTCAGCACTAGGTAAAACAGACGGAACAGGTCCGGCGAGCTGCGAATCGTCCGTCTGGCATTGATCGATGTGAGCAAGAGATGCGGCGGCGTGCACGGTGCTGGTCTCAGGGGGTCGCGTGAGGTCGACGCGCGTACGTTCTGTCATCGATGAGTGAATCGGAGAGAGAAGAGCTTTGGAAAAAGGTACAGTAGCTAGAGAGGCTAGGAAGAAAGAAACCCTAGGTTTTCATTTTGGGGGGTACTAGGAGTCAGTCTGGTGGTGTCTATGGAGAAAAACAAAATGAAAGAGAAGTGGGGGGGGGGGAAGAGGACGTGACTACGCATTCCTATTTCCAGTTTTCTTTTTATTTTCACTTTTTTCCCCTTTTTTTAATTAAATCAACTACTTACTTTTTATGAAGTTTTTCAAACTAATACCATTCTGCCAACCTAGCTGGGTTGAGGTAAATAAGGAGAAAGTCTATTAAAAAAAACTAGTATGATTCACAAGAAATTTATTGGTCATATGCATTAATTAACATGAACTTGAATTTATATAATTTTTATAATAATAAATATATAATTAACTTATTAAATTCTTTTTTATCTATTCAAAAGAATTTTATTCTCATTTAAAAATTTTTGTTCATGTGATATAAATAAGACAAAAAATTAATAAATAATAAGAGTAGTAATTATGTAAATAAATTTTGTTAAATATCATTATTATTTATAATGTAACAATTATAAAAATTAAATTTAACTCATTTGTGTCGTCTTATTTGTATTTTTTTGAATAAAAATTTTAAGAAAGTTGTCGGGTTAGCTTATAAACTAATGACGAAAGAGATATGACAAACTAACATATTAAAGTTTATATGTCTGTCTAACGCCGCTACATAGTCGAAAATCGAATTGCTATTTAATCGTGTTATTAAATAAAAAGTGTCATTTATAATAAACAGCGAGGTGGGTGAGGATGGGTGGGGGAAGTAGACAAGAGAAGGAAGAAAGTGAAAGGAGGGAGAGTTGGGATTGGGGCAGTAAAGGGGAAGGAAGGAGGCGTCAAACGCGGCACTTTGATTTCTCACTTGTGAGCACCACGTGGTTTAGCTTTAGTGGGATTCATTGGTAAGTGCCGAGGAAAAGGAAGTTTGGAATTGTGGGGTCCCACACTTTTCGGACAAAAAAATAATTTATTTATTTCATCTCCGATTTCTATAAACACGACACGTCACATCTCTGTTTTTCTTCCTTTTTTTTTAACTTTTTAGCTTTCTGGTTGGGGTAATTTTTTTTTACTGTTTGTCTGCCTCCGACATTCCCTTTCTTCATGTACCTCTCTTACAATAATATTTAATTAACCGCAATTATTGTGGAATCTTCTCCATTTCTATTATTGTTACTCCCATACTACTTTACAGGGGTAAGGTTTATTTTCGAATTTAATACTTTATTTAAATTATAAAATTTTTTTTTTTTTTAATTTGATACTAATATTTGTATTATAGCTTAATTTAGGATTTATAGTTAATAAAAATATGATATAATCTCATTTTTAGTAGTTAAATTGATAATTTATGATGAAATAAAGTCATTTTTTTCATTTGTTGTTTAAAAGGGGTTTTCTTTGTAGGTAAAACAGAAAAAAAATAAAATTTTGTTTAAAAAATTAGGTTTGTTTTGATTTTTTAGTTATTTGGATAGTTCAATCCTAATTATCATAATAAAATAATGTTATTTTAAGCTGATGATACGAAACAATGCAATCTATATTTCCAATGTAATACTGATGTATCACCATTACTAACACATAAACTTATATTTATTAGTGTACTAACCAACACCTTAATTGAGCTTCCATGAAAACGTTAAAGATCAAATTGGCCCATAAAAAATATTGAACCTAATATTGTACTTTTACCAAAACGTTGAGCGTGAAATTAAACATTATCCCCTAATTTATATTTTTTGTAAATATGATAAAAAAAAACAAGTTAAAATAATACAAAAAATACACGTTGAAGAAAAGAATAAGACCGTAAAAAGATCATCATCTCGTCTCTCTTTTATCTTCATGACTGATAGTTTGGGGTGAATTTGAAATCTTAGTACTGAAGGTGTTAATAAGAGGCGATTGCCATAATGGCGGATTTTAAATGTGTCTGAGCATTATGGTCAGAAAGAGAGTAGTATGATGCAATTTATGAACAGTACTGTAACTGAAAATTTTCCGACAAAGTGTGTCAAATAATTTTTCCAACCAAATTCCTATAAATTAATGGTTTTCCTTAGAGCTGCACATGTTTTTGTCGAATAAAACTGTTATGGTGCTTTGGTTGGAGATTGTCGTGGTGTTTTTTAATTCTTGTTAGGCATGTTTGATTTCTTGTAGTGAGCGTGAAACAGTCGTCACGTCAATGCTAACCATCATAGGCGATCACGATTGACCATCAACGGACTCGGCATCGTTGTTAAAAGTTTGTTTGTTTGTTATAAAATTTGGAGAGAGATGTTGTATTAGTTTACGAAGTAAAGACGGAAAGTTTTAAAGAGATATGTCGAATTAGATTAGTTTACAAAGTAAAGACGGAAAGTTTTAAAGAGATATGTCGGGTTAGATCGAGTCTCACACTCCTTGTGTTCTTTAACTGAGACATCATTTTTTTACCCTAAATTTTTAGCATACGAAAATTGTTGAACACTGCCGCCAACAATTCTTCATAATATTTTTTTTTCTAAACCACGATGTATTTTATACACCCCAAACTAATCTCACTATAAGGACGACAAAGTTCTCCCAACCGAGTTTTAACTGAGGTCTCTAGTTAAACTATAACACTTTCACGCCAGTTGATCTACGTGTGAAGTGGTAATAATTCTGTTTAAGCCCAAAAAATTGTTGAGGCTAGCGGGCCAAATGGGAGCACGGCCCATGATTCTTTTGTACAGGAAAGTGGCAAATGAAGAAACAATTTATTGGCAAGGAATGGGAAATATTCAATCATGCCCAAATCAGGAAGAATATTTAGAGAAAATCAAATATTTGCTATCAGAGGAAGTCAAATATACACTTGCCAAAGGAGGAATTCACGTAAGAAAACCCTACAAAAACCAGTCCAATGGAGAAAAAGGAACCAATCATCAACTCCTCATCAGACAGCACACTTGCTCTGCATTTGCTTTGTTTTATTTTTCAGCCATTGTCAAAGCTTTAGTTTCGTATTTTCTTTGAGCTTTTGTCATCTTTAATTTCTTGTTAGTTTATTATTTTCGATTGACGATTTGAGTTCATTGAGTCAAGGACCCTTGAGGAAAGATCGTCCTAATTTTCTCATTTAAATCAATCGTTTGATTTTAGATTTCATATTTTACGCACTTTACTTTTCTGCAATTAATTTATATTACGTTTGGAATAACGGTAAAATTCCTGGCACGCTCGCGTTCATTTAATTTTCTAATCTCGTTCGTGTTTTCGTGATTAGGAAAGGACGGCGTTTGTCTTCTTCTAAAA